>VWZU01012057.1:406410-469262 GCA_013397095.1 Sterrhoptilus dennistouni | reverse complement strand
AAAAGGATACAAACTCCTGATAGAGATATTGGCTGCCTATTGCTGACATGGAGCTGATTCCCACTTCCAGATGCTCTTCTTTAGGTAGCTGGTTTGTTGTGTGACACGAAGTTGGCCATTCAAGTTTAAAGTTACTACCCTTAATTATTTCCCACCATCATATATCGCAGCATTTTAGTGCCTGGCAACAACCAGGATGGTGGTTTGTGTCTGTATTTCCCCTTGCTGGATGTGGTTTTCCTCACCCCTGTCTTTGTTCCCAAACGATTTCTATCTCTGTGTCAATGAATGCAGCTTCCTTACTTGAAGCTCCTTTGTGCCTTGCATATTTCTGCAGCTTTTTCTTTTATAAGGATCATTTCTGTATGAAGAATGAGTGCTTCTGTATTCATATATACATTACCTTTGTAATATGTAAAACACTGTAATTGCTTTGTATTATCATAGATAGGAAGTACTTTAAAAACAGGGTCTTAAAACACCATGTGCACAAAAGTTTTGCAAGTATAATGTGTAGGTTGGCTGCTAACTTTGTAATAACTGTTCAGAATATATGATATTGTGTTGCTATGCTATCAGCTTATATCTAGGCAGTTCTCTTACTGTCTGCTTTGTTCATTAATACAGAGCTCTTAGATTGCTTCTGGTATTTGATAGCTCATTTGCAAAAATTAAGACAACCCTAAACTTCAAGTATAAAACATGATTTTGAGAGGAGAATGTCTTTAATTGGCTTTTCTTTTTTTAAAAACCATTCTGCTGATTCGACCAAGATCAAAAACATATTTATTACTTATAGTATGTGCTTTACTTACTAACTTCCTGAAAGGAATACATAGAAACTCTGCAAGCATAATATTGCATTCAAACTAACACAAGACTTTTAATCATGAAAACATTACCTGGTGTCTCTGCACTTAATCCCTTCAAAATGCTTGCATAGCGACTCCAAATGTATTAAAAAAAACCCTCTGAGTTTATTGTATTCATAAATAGACAAGAATTTCTGCTGATAGTTCCTGTTGTCTTACAGCTTTTGAAGCAGGATTTTGTGGTGTTTTTCTGAACATCTTTTGTTGAGTAGCCTTTAAAAGAATAAAGCTGTATTTTCAACATGGAAACCAGTTGGCTGATTCCAAAAAAAACCCCACCTCATCAGTAAATATATATTTATATGAACTTGAGGCTTGGGAAAACTCAACCTTACGTACTTTCAGGCATTATTTTTATTTGAAGGAAGAGTAGGACAGTCTCTTCAGCATCTCGTGGTGACATGGTTTTAACTGGATAGGATATGTATCCAATTACAGAGAAAAGCACTGGGCAATCCAGAATGGTCTCTACCTTTGTTGTGTGATAGTGGGTTTTTAAAAGAACCTGTTTTAAAGAAAACTGAAAACATGCTGTTGATGACTAATTGCATTCTGCCTCTGAAATATTAACTTCTATGGAAGCCAGAGTATTTATGGGAAAAGAGCTTTCAAATATCTTGTCTTTGAAGACATCTTTTTAACTCTGAGAAGTAAATTCTCTTTTTGACTCATAAAAACAGGCAGGGTTTTGAGGGCTGAACATGTACCTTTACTTTGTATTTTGCAAGTGGATGCTGAGATGAGAACATCTAGTAGTGTACTCACTTTAAAGCCTTTCTGTAATCAATAGGCATAGACCAAGTAATGAAAGGCACGGACAAACTGGGAGGGTGGAGGGGAGGATTTGGCACTAGTGTTCTTTTTTTCTGTCCTTATGAGCTGCTAAGACCATTGGAGTGTTGTAATGTCCTGTGTGTAAAATTTTGCCCTCCCTATAGTAAGGAAAGTAAGTGGACTACTTCTAATATGAGGGGGTGAAATTGGTGGCCCAGGTTGTCCTTTCTAGTTCCATGTTGTCTGCTACATTATCTGACATGACAGTGTTGAAACTCTCTTTTTAATAATTTGTAATAATCCAATCAGATGTAAAAACAAAATATCTGTTTCTAGCCTTAAAGAAGTAATGTAGTGAAGTAGGTGGAAAGGAAGCTCCATCAAATTTTAAGGAACATATCAGATATCTGGAAGACTTATTCAAGAATAACAAACTGTGTGATTATACTGTAGTACTCTGTAGTCAAATATGGCCTCACTTCTAATTCCTGTCCATTAATATGATGTGTAACAGCCTAAAAGACACGGATGTCTTAGAACGCTTTTTCTTCTGCTCCTTTCTTGTGCTGTGGGAAGCTGAGTAAATGCCATAATCAGAGCCTTTTTATTTTTTTCTTTTTTCCATTAGGCCTTATGCCTGTCATTGAAATTGGAGGTGCATTATAGTTCTTTGCAGCGAGACTTGTAATTTGTTAAGAAATGGTGTAAGAGATTTGACTCATTCCTGAATGGCTTTCATCTTTCCAAAATGCTGTTCTTGTGCAGTTCTAATGATGATCCCAAAAGCCATTAACTGAAGCTGTAAAAGGATACATCCTGAACGGAATACTTGTCTTCCTGTATATGCATAGCAATACATTATTTATTTGCATGGAGACTTAAGGCCATTGCATCATGACCCTTCAAAAGCAGTGTGTTGCTTATGAGTCCCCAGGAAAGACAGAAGCCTTTCCTCTGTGTCTGGGTTTACCTGTAATAGAAAGTGGGGATTCTTCTCAGCATCTGCAAGGAGGACACAGGACTCAAAAAGGTTTAAAAAAAAAAAAAAAGGTAAGAAATCGGGGGGAATGGGGACGATGAAATGATGAAAAAAACAAGAAGAAAAAAAAAAACCAAGAAACTAAAACATAAAGCTCCAAGTCAGACATAGCATGTCTGTCCCCCTCTGCCCTTCCTCAAGAAACCCCAAGCTCTCAAGCCATTGTAGTATCTCCTATAGTTTCATGGTTTTCTTTAGATCTTTTTAATAACCTAAATTTAAAAAGAAAGGATGGAGGAACCCATAGTACCCAATCTTCTGATTCTGGAGCTCCCTAGGCTCTCAGATTCTGAATGATTGCCTTGAAAACATTGTGGGTTCTCTGAGACTTAAAAAGGCAGCAAAACTGATATCCCTAGCTAATGTTTGATCAACTTGAAAAAATTGGCTTAATACATATGAAATGCATGTTGAAAATTAATGCATATCAATGAAAAATATTCTGGTCATTTTGATAAAAAGGCAAGAAAAATTCAAAGACATCCTGAAGCTTTGATAAGCATAATGCTGATCTGCCTAATAAAGGTGGAAGATCTGAAGATTGTGAAATGCTTAAAACTGCATTTTAATATGGAAGAAATATTTTTTATTCAGTTATTTTAGCTACTCTGTTTTGAAGCTAATATAAAGATTTTGGTGATAAACTCCTTGGAATTTGAAAAGGAAATAAAGAACAAAGGTAGGATATACAAAAATGTGCTGCAGGAGGGTGGATGTGTACATGTGCCTACGTGGTGTAAAGCTTAAATATAAATTTTACTCATTTCCATGTGAGTGTGATAAGGCACAGATGAAAGGAATTATATTTAGAGACCAGAACAAGAGTTGTGATGATGTTTTAAGAACTCACTTGTCCCTTTACTGTCTGCAGTTAAATGGTTTTGTTCCTCGGGTAATCCTCACAGCTATTACCTGTTGCCAGGTCCAGAAGAGTGAGGCTGAATAACCAGCTGCTGAAGACTGCTTAAGTGTTCTACTCTGCTTTGTAATGTGGTTTAATTAAATGGTTTTTAGCTGAGGGGAAGGAAGAAAAAAGCAATTAAACATGCTTAAGTATTCTAGTTTCAATTGGAAGTCTTATTTTTCACTGTTGCTTCTAGATCTGCCTGAGTATCAATATTTATTCTTTAAGTTTGGGGATTTGAGAAAGAGGTCACATGTGAATGTTGAGTGACTTCATATGGGACTATTATGTTTTCAGGGAACAAAGCAAATATTTTATTACCCCTGCCTCAGTTGTAGGCAAAATATTAAAGTTTAATTACAGCCACTGCAGAAAAGAGACAGAGGGTTTTTATCTTTCTCCTGTTCTACCTCCTTTTCTGTCTCCATCCAGTGGTTTGTTGGGGAGTGTCAGAGCAGCACCCAGAGGGAGCTGGATGCTATACTAACTTCAGGCACACTTGCACAGAGGGGATCTTGGAGCAGGAAGGTTTGGCAGAGTTACATTAATTTCTAGGTGTCAGATCCACTTCTTTGGAGTATTCAGGAGGAAAGCTGAGAGAAGAAAAATGTTCTGAAAGCAGTTCTGAACACGTTTGCTAAGTCTTTTGAAAGAGTGATTGTATGATGGTAAGCATGTTGTGGAACTCTGCACTTTCCATAATACTGCAATAAATCTGTGGCGATAAAGCTTGAAAATGTTGTGGTGGAGGAAGCTGGTTAAAGTAGTACCTGTGGAAGATGTGCAGAATGCTTATTAACTTGGTCAAATTTCTGCATTCTCCAGAAATAGAAGCTACTGCTTAAAACCTTTCATAATTATACATGTATGCAATGAAGCAGTATTTGTTCTTAATGCTAGGCTTGTTTTAGCTTGAAGAAGACAAAAGCAGCAAATACAAGAGAAGGCAGTAATAAAAAAAGGAAAGGTAATTAGTTTTGAATTCAAATTGCTACCACTCAGGATAGAAAGGTTTGTAGTACTTGAGGGATGACTAGAAGATTAGACATATAAAATGCACTGACAGATTTGGAGAAGGGTAAAGAGGAAGCAAATGCATTGCTTCCTTTAATTAGCCAAATAGCCAGCTTGTAACTGCTTGACTTCAATTTGGTTACCAAGATTTGAAAAATAAAATAAAGAAAAAATCTAATCAGGAGAAATGTGATGGTCAAGAAATGAAATATTACCTGGGATCTTTATTTAAATTCTAGAGTTAGTGTTGAAAGGAGCCTGTGAGCATATAATTTTTATTGTAAATTATATTCTAGTACAAGTGTTCATGAACAAGCAAATTGTGTCTTACTGAAGAATCAGCAGGTGTGGCTCTCTTTGCTCAAGAAGATAAATGCCATCTAGTTTGCTCACCCTTGTGAGCTTAGGAAAAATGAGTCATCCCTTTAATGTGGACCATTTGGATAACTTAGTGAAGTTTCTCAGCTGTCCTGCTAAAAGAAGGAGACAAAGAAAGTCTATAAACTAGCTTTGCTGTGATGGCCATCATCTCAGAACCTGGTCACTTGCATAAAGGGATAAAATCACTTACCTGACCCTCAGAAGTGTCTGTGGCACAGCTGCTCACTGAATGCAGTGTTTAATGGTTTCCATAACTTACCTGTAAGAAATATCCCCCTGCAACCTCCCGGTGGTACTGGGCTAGCTCAGTTCCTTGAGAGGCATTGGAGGAATATCTTAGGGACAAGACAAAAAATTCCCAAAGAGGCTTTTCCCCTGGGATTATTCCAAGGCATTTATTCTTGAAGGGTTCCGGGGGAGAAAGAGAACAAACAAGGAAGAACAGGGCCTTTCCTAGTCTTCTGCTCAGGAAAAGAGAGCTGGACCTCAGCCAGTGAGGTCAAGAAAGGAAGGAAGGAAGGGTCAAACTACATGTTTACAGCCTTCAGGGGTCCTGGGAGAAAAACCATTCCCCAGTGAAATACAACACCTGTAGCCTTTTCCTGTCGTGTAATCACACCACCGTGCCACTGTGACCAAGCTGCTGCTATCATTGGGCTGCCTCTGTGAGTTAAAAACACCACAATTGTCAGTTGGGACTTTCTTGCCCAGGAAATGCTTTCCTCTACCCCCTGTGCAGTAGCTGCATATCCATGATGCTTCCCTTTAAGTGGGTGAGCTTTGGAACCAGGCCAAGATCCAAAAAGATATTTTTATTCATCATTTAATCTTAGCCTGGCCAGCCCTTTCATTGGCCTGTGTTGCCATATAGCAGGATGAGTGTCTGTAGGAGTAAAGGAGATGCTGTGAGTGTGTGGTGAAGGCAGATCAGTCTGCTCTCAAACACTCCTAAATCTGCTTAGGCAGCTTATGAAACTGTGGCTTTATGGGAGTTAATAACCTTGTTAAGGGTTGAAGTCCTTGAAAGTCTTCCAAGACCTGGCCTTTCTGATCTGTATTTCTTAACCACAGAAACGCTGGTATTTGCTCAAAAGCAGTGAGAGTAGATTTGAACTACAAGTTCAAATTTACTTTTGTGCAAATGTAGATAATTTTTTTTACTTATTAGTCAAAACAACTGATAACTCATAATTCTTTAACATGCCTACAAACTTGCCAGGATGATTGGACTGGCTGTTTAAACATTTTGCTGTTGACTATAGCTCTTTTGGAGAGCCAATGGCTTATTTGATTGCTGGGTGACTAAGCATGCAAGACAAAATGCAATCTTTGGGTTTTTACTCATTGAATGCATTTCTGAAATTGGAAGCCAGTGAAAAATGATCTACCTGTAAGTAAACATTCTGCTACCAGGGAAGGAGGTAAGAAAGAGCATGTTGTTAGCCTTAAGGAATCTTTCTTTAGCAGGAGGTAATGGGACTGGTGCTCCAAGCCAAGATGAATTACTTGTGCAGCTTGTAATTTATTGAACCCTGTGGTCTTCCAGAATGATCCAAATTGGAGTTACATCATGAATGTATTTGACACCTATTTTTCTCTGGAAGCCGTAGCTCACCTTAATGTTTTCACCAATGGGTTTTTCTCACCTTAATGTTTTCACCAATAGGTTTTTCTTCTGAGTCACAAATCCCTGTTGTGTGAGCACTCAGAGACTAAAGTAAATACTGATCTCCCTTGCACATTTAGAACAATATTGACATATAACTCAGGAGGCTGTAAAGCTCTTTAGTAGGAGAGGCTCATTAGGCAACTGAATTCCAATTCTCATCTTCCTGGACCACAGAGCAGAAGCTGGCATTGTTATTTCATGTGAGACAATTATATCACGTTACAGGATACAGTGAGTGAAATTTTCTGCTAAAATGATCAAATGAAAGTTTACTGTCAAGGTGTGGAGCCTGCTTATTTTCTTCTGGTAAAGGCCATCATTAGTTCATAAAATGCATTCTTGAATGTAACAAACTAAAATTAGTTGATTTTCCTTTGAAAGCATTACATTTTTAACGACCTTTTAGAAGGCTGTGGAAGTAAATAACAGAGCTTTTTTTGTTGTTGTTGATGTGTGTGCCGTTAGTTAAATGCGCTCTGTAGATAATTTGCCATGCCATGTGATATATCTAATTGGTCACTGGGTGGTGTCAAGAGATGGTCCTCTGCTGATGGAGGACAAAAGTCTGTGGGAATTCCAGATCAGATTTGTATCACAGTAAACCACAGGAGATCAGACTCTCAACTCTTGTGTGATTGACTCCAGTACAGAGCTGCTTTTCAGATTTCTATATTTTTGCCTACAAAACAATCTATTCTTTCTTGCCTGTAAAAGTGTTTTTTATCTGTCTGAATAGGAGGAATGTTCTAAAATTGATTTCCAGGCACTATTGAATGTGAGATTTGCACTTTTTTCTTCTTTTTTTTTTTTTTTTTTTTTTAAATAACTGTAAGGACATAGCTGCAGTTCTTGCTTGTTGCGATTTGTGACTCTAGTGAAATTTCTGGTGCTCACAATCCATTCTTGATTCCAATGAGGGGATTGCCAGATGAAGTGTGCTTCCTGTCTCAGAAATATTTATCCCAAAATGATTAACAGTATTTCTGGGACAATTAATAGGGGAAGGAAATTATGTTAATGATTTAAACTTTTTTCCTTTTTCTCTATTAAAAGAGAAATTAGTAAGTAAATGGAAGTGAAAATTCATTTGTGAGTTTGGGAGAGTGGAAAGAGAATAAAGGTGTAGGGGCTGAAATGCTGCTTCTTATTTCCTGATCATCTAGGAAGCAGGTGTGATGTCAGAGTGAACATGTCCTCACTGAAATTTTGAGAACCTAGCATTTCAATGGGAATACTATAATTGTATGGATTTTCCTAAAATACTTGCAAATTGGCAACTTCACAGTTCAATATCATTGCAAATTAACTTTGCAAAATAGTTTCGCTTAGAGATAGTTACAACCGAGCCTTTTTTTTTAAAAGGGAACTCCTGAAAATGAACCTTAGGAATTAAATGTTTTTGATATGATCTCTTAATGGAGAGACCATTTACAAGAGCATGTAGTGTCAGGAAAAGGGGGATTGGCTTCAGACTGAAGGAGTGTAGGTTTAGATTGGATATTAGGATGAAATTCTTCACTGTGAGGCTAATGAGGTGCTGGAACAGGTTGTCCAGAGAAGCTGTGGATGCTCCATCCCTGGGTTCAGCTTGGCTGGGGCTCTGAACAACTTGGTCTAGTGGAAGGTGTCCCTGTCCATGGCAGGGAAGTTGGAACTGAATGTTGTTTAAGGTCCTTTCCAGCCCAAACCATTCTATGATTAGTTATTTTTGAAGTCTTTTCCCTGTGCAGAAAGTGAACTCTAAGGCAAAATCCTCATGTAACCTCTGGAATGTAAGGATCTTAGACCTCTATTCAAGTTCAAGTAGTGAAAACTACACAGAAAAGCTGAATTGTGAGAAATGCTTCTTATTCCATTAAGCATCCTGTGGCCATTTACAAAGAAAGTGCTTAAAGGGTTTTCCAAAAATCCACTTCCCATTAATCTTGCCAGAAACTCTTGTGCAGTATTACTCAGGGAGTTTAAACTGGGCCAATATTGTGGTGCATACAAATTCAAAATAAAGGCCACCTAGAGGAGATAAGTGAATTAAAGTGACTACATGAAGTCAGGCTCTTTTTGCAGATTTGCTATTTGCATGACCAGCTAAGAGAGTAATGAAACAAAGGAATGTAGAAGCATCTCTTTGAGTCATCTGTTTGCCAACAAGTATCTGCAACCATGCAACAGTGTGTGTGTTTCTTTCCCAGCAGCAATTTTGATATATTTTAATACCATATTCTAGGCTGTGATCACTAATTTAAGGATGTTTTTGTTGGGCCAGAGATGAAATGTCTCTAGCCTTCATGTTTTGTTTCCAATGGGATGTCCAGCATCAGTACTCAGGGAAAAAAATAAAAGGGTAAACGTGTAGTAAAGCTTTTCGGAATAAGATTCCTGGGTCTGATTATCTACTCCTCAGGGAAGGATGGCTTGAACCATGAATATCATGGTGTTTAATTACCTTTCAAATCCCTGAGAGTTTCCAGACCACTTCTTGATACCACCTTAACATTCTGGAACCACGTAGGCCTCAGCAGTAAAGTTTAAAGATTTTATGGATTACCTATTTCTTTTTATTTTGTCTTCATGGAAACTTAAGATGTACAATAATAAATCAAAACCTAAAACGACTGTGTATCTCATGAAAAAGACATGAGAGAAGAGCATGGTAGATTGTATCCACACACAGAGTTAGGAAAGAAAGTTTTATAATATTAATCTCTAGGTTGTACTGTAATAACGAAGACTAAGTTGTTGGAATACTGGCAATCAGTAAATGCTCTCATCGGCAAGTTTTAAAATTGAAATAAAAATAAGCATGAGGTGGCAAAGACTCAGTGCAAAGTACTGCAAATGCTATTAGTATTCAAGTTTTTGAAGGGAACAGCTGGTTTAAAAGGTGGTTCTTCCTTTTCTCCAAAAGGAAGTTTTTGGAAAATTTGAGAAGAGTAGAGCTGCAATGATGATGTGAAGAAAAAAGGTACCAGAGGAATTGAGAATAGAGAGTTCTTTTAGTGTCACCACTCGTTTGTGCTGCTTAAAGCCTTCCCCACCTGTGAGGATGTCCAGTTCCTTGCAGTCTCTCCTTTACAACCCCCTTCTTTGGAGAATGAAGTAGGAATGATTTCTCCTGCTTAAGTATAAACTATAGATTGATATAGACTTAGAAGTGAGGGTCTCTAGGTGACCTCCTTAGTCTGAGCTCTCAGATTTGCAAGTCTTAAACTTTGTGGGAGAAATGACTGAAAAAGAAGGCTACAATAATAAGTCTTTCTAAGTTAGAGAAGGAGTATTCTGGTTTTTAAAAGGTGGGAATTGTCCAGTAAATTTAGTGCAAGGGAATATACCAAAAGCTTATTTTTTATGTCTATTTAGATCCTGATTTTTAAGAGTATCTCACTGAGGAAAAGTTATTAGAATGGGTATTCTGTTGTAGCTCCCTTGAGTGTGCTAAAAATTCTTCAGGTATTGTATGAAAGCCATATAGAAAATACGCCTTTAAAATAGAAAATGTCTAGTATTTATAAGAATCTCTGTGCAGGTTAAAGTACCCTTGGCATTCCTGGTGGGATTTTTAGATCTTGGCATACATATTTATAATTCAGCATTGATTTTACAGTAAAACTGGAGCAAAGAGAAGGGAGAAAAGTCCAGTTGACATTAACAGGCCTTATGTTTGCTGAAATCAGTAGAGCTGTTTGCTTTATTAGGTACAAAGCTAGTTAATGCGAGGACAATATGAAGTACTATTCTGAATACTTTAAGCCTCAGTTACTATGCAAAAGATGCTCCTGTAAAGCCACTCCTATGAAAATGCTGCCTTATTTCAGGACTATAGTGGATTTTGTACAAGAACATTACAGAAAAGTGGGGGAATTTATTCGTATAAAGAATACTATAATGTCATATATGATAGTTAAGTACTCTGACCTTTATTAATGAAAACATACTTAGTAACTTAGAAACTCTAAAAACTTTAGGGGCAATCATTTGAAGTTCTGTTATTGTATTACTGGCTCACCATTTGGAAATGCTGACCTGTTGTTCTGTTGTTTCTCAGAAATTTTGACAACCATCTTCAGTCCTGGTATTTATTTTTGAGTGTGTGTGTATTCCATTGCCTTTGTTCCTTGATTAATCTTCAGGGTCTTTGGGTATTTTTGGCGGGTTTGGTTTGGTTTTTTTTGGTGCTGCTTATATCATGTTGCCAAGAGGTCTGAAAAACTAATTGCTAGGTTAGCAAATGGAGCAAATGAATGTGCATTATCTCCTTTAAAAAAGGGGACAGGGGAGAAGAACTGTTTTCTTGTTTGAAGCACGCTTGTTGCTGAACAAGGACAAAACTTTTTTTATTCGTTCATGGTCATGATGTCAATTCTAGTTATCTAGGTAAGTTTCACTTTCCCTCTGAGAAAGGAAAACACCCAAAATGGCTTGTGTTCACTGTTTTGGAAAGGCATGTTTAAGTGAGGAAATGAACTTTTATTTTCTTGGGTCTCGTTGTCTGAACTTTGGCCCTTGGGATATGGGTCTGCTGAGAAAGTGCAGTAGACAAGTTCAAAGTGTATTTAGATTAATCCTTAGAGAAATCTACATGAAATTAGATTTTAAATGAATGCTCAAAGTAAGGGCAGTTGGAGATATTTCTTAATTTCTAGTTTGAAACCCACTATATATATATTTATATACACACATGCACATAAAATGCAATGTTATTTTTGTGGTAGTCTTGAAAATCTTTAGCACACAGTCCCTGAAGTCAACCTGATCCCAAATTTATTTGAACTAGCTGGAATCCAATATTTGAATCTGCACTTCTCAGTTTTACCAGACCTTTGTTACCTTCAAACATCTTTGTTCCACTCTGCAAGAAAAACAGCCAGACTAATCAGGGAGAATCTTCAGTGTATGTGGCTTTGATGGGTAAGAAGAAACTTTAGCTGAAGGCTGAAGTAATGTTGGTAGAAGGAAGAAAAAAGCATTTTTATTCTTTCTTTTTTGGTAGTAAAATTTGATTACCTGTTTGTGAAAGAGGAAGTGGGGGGAAACCCACTCCAAAGTTGCTTTTTCTGTAAGGCATTTACCATCAGTTCTGAGTTTCCCTTTTAGAATGTTTGGACAATGAATGTGCTGGTAATAACTTGTTTTAAAATTAATAGAAATGCAAATGCTTTCAAGTGTAATGTCGCACATTCAACTCTCTGGAACTAATATGTTCAATTGGATCTTATTTTGAAGAGTGCCATAACACCAAGTAGCATAGCAACAGTCTTCTTTTAAGAGATGCCCAGTGAATATTTGCATAGGATGTTTCTCGTGTTCTGTCTTCCAGTCCCTCCTTTATTCTTGTCTGTCTTTCTTGGTTTCAGTTCTCAGTGATTTTTTTCTTTGTCTTCTCAGTATATATTCTGTGCCCAATTCAGTCTTTCCCGGTCTGCTTAATTTTGTTCCTATTTATTCTTTCTTTTTCTTCGTGTGACTAGATGAACAGAGCTCAAGGAGACTGGGCAATAGTAGAGTTTCTGAATGCACCTTTCATGGTATATCTAAATGCAGGCTGATAGTAGGAGAAGGAGATAAAAAACTACCTTATCCTGTGTTTCCTGTACTTTACCTTGCTGAGTTGTTCAGGTTGTTCCTGATTTATATGTGGAGAGGGCTGTATTACTGTATTTATGTATAATAACATTGAGAGAAGTCTCTTACTGAGAGGACAGGAAAGGCATAAGAAGAGAAGTGGCTAGGGAGAAGCCTTGCTAAATATGACAAAAACCTTGTGGGCCTAAAGTCTTGAACAGATGAGCAATGATGACATGGTTAGTGGTGCTGAATTGTAACTTGAAGAAGAGACATGAAGGTGTTTGGAATATGTTGGTGTTTCCTAGGATACAAGGTATTGCTCAGCTGCACAATGACAATGACCTGTTGGGCAATCTTTTTCATTCTTGCATTTTAACCTTGGCTTTTTATTGTACTCCCTTTCTTTTCAGCACTGCTGCAGGTTGAACACAAATAAGGTTTTGAAGGGAATTTAACTGAAGACCAGCTGCATGCATTATCTATCTTGTGCATTCAGCCTTTTGAATTTTCTTCCTAATCTGAGGTTTGGTTTGCCTGTGCTCATCCATTTCAAATGCATCTTAAATGATATGACTCTTAGTTGTTCTCCAGTGTTTGATAGCTTCATGCTTTGATGAAATTTGGTTTCACAATTCACTACTGCAATTAGTTGCTAATATTTGGGTACCTTAAGATAAAACTGTTTTAAATGAATGTGAGCCAGCCATTCTGTGTTATGAAGAATGGTGCAGAAATGTAAAGATGTGCAAAGCCCCATGTTCGGCCAGTGCCAGGTGAGCACTGTGCTGAACTGAGAGACCCTGCAGCTCATTTTGTGAGGTGTTTGTACAGGTTTAAATCATGTTGTGATGTGATATGCAGCTCATGCTGCTGCAGTTTCCATTTTGACACAGTTGTCCATGTTTTCAGCAGTCAGGCCAGTTTGCTGTTCCTCATTTACATGTGTTATGCTCTCCAGCTTATGTTCTTAAAAATAGGTGATTTCATCTTGTTCCTAACTGACTTTTTTGAAATTGCAACATGGATTTAATGAAGGAAAGCAATTGGTTTCTGGAAATACATATTTCTATGGAGAAGAGCCATGTAGTATATGAATATCATCACTTGATATGTATTTGAAAAAGAAGTATTTGGAGCTATTTAATGATATTTCACTCTTAGAGGATATGCTGATGGATTCTTTCTGTTATGAATTATATATGGAAAATTCTGCTCAGTGGCTATTCAGAGAAATTTGGTGTGAGTAATGTATATGGGGATGTAGCAGGTCAAAGGGAATATCAGAAATTATTGTCTAAAGTTAATTGAGTATTCAATGGGGGTTTTTTTTTAGTGGCACTGAAAGTATTATTAGATTTCTTTTTACATATTTTTCAGAAATTACATGAGCAATCTGAAAAAATCAGTCTTTTTGATATGGTTTTTATTGGCAAAAACAGTGTGGAAAAAACCTGAAATTAACTTGCAAAATGTTTTATCATCAAATATGTTTATGCTTTTAAAAAGATTTTGGATAACAATTCTAAACTTTTTATGTAATATTACAAAGACAAATACATCTGTTGCATTCCACATGATTATTAAACCGTAGGGGTTTTTTTTCAGTTGGATGCTAAATTTTGTCTTTGATTTAGCAGTAAAAATATTTTGTAAATAAACAGAAATGCTGGAGGGTGAATTTTTTCGTCTTCATGCACGCAGGTGTGCCAGGAACATTTATAACTGGAAGTTACAGGAATGGGAAGAAAATTTGGCTTAGCTTTTTAACTGACTGTTTAGAAATCAGTCTTTGTATTATTCCTCCAGTAATGTGGTTGGAGGATATCCTAAAATATGGCAACTCTTAGAGTAAAACTGCTATATATGTTACTTCTGTCAGCTCTGGGAAGACCATAATTTCCAGTAGGTGCCTTAATATGCACTTATCTGAACTGGAAGGGTAAGAAATAGAGGAAAAAAAAAATTATAATGAACAGGAAATTAACAGTATTGCCTTCACAGCCTTCATTTTTCTAATACTTCATACCAGTGTTCCCAGAGCCCTGTTATGTTTCAGTGTTTCATTTAAAATTCCCAGAGCCAGAATGAAAGAACTAGAAATAATCTTTTGCAATAATGGAGCAAAAGGAAGAAAACCACATGTCTAGTGTATTTTTGTTTATGTGTGTGTCCAAATGGTGGAAGGAATTCAAGCCTACTTGTGTTTTCTCTCAGAAAAATGGTGGATTAAAGTATGCCATGGCAGAGAAACGTGGTAGAACTGCTGGATTCCTGTGGAGTTCAGCTCCCTGGCACTCTGTCGCTCAAGTTCACAAGGTGCTCTCAGAAACACTTCCTTGCAATGCTCCCTACCATCTAAACTTGGCTGCAGTGATTGCTTCACTTCCCCTTGATCTCCTGCTGCTGCCCCCCTTGTTTCACTATCTAGGAATTCTTATCAGGCTTGGGGAATAAAGTACTCTGATATATGAGCTTGTGGAGGGTGCGTAGTATTTGTCAGCCTTCTCACACAGGATAGATAAAATATGGTGCTGTAATGCTGTTGAGGAAATTGGATTGGCTTTTTACAGAAATGGCTCTCAAAAGTAATTTTTTATCTTCCTTAGGATGTTTTATACCATGTAAGCCAGCTGAACAGAGTTCTGTGCAGGATGAAGGGGTGGGCCATTAGAGACAAGCCCTTGCCAGCATTTCTCTAAATGAGTTGTGTGCTCCAGTCCAAAAACAAGTCTTTTATCAATTAATCTGCACATTTAAAAAATATTAAGGTGTGATATAATTAAGAATTCTATTATTTTGTCTGTGTGCAAGTACACAGTCTGGGGAACAGTGGCCTGTAGCTGGAGATTTTGAATCTCTTGGAATGAAGGGCTTTACATTTTGCTGATTTCAATGTCTTTCAGAATAGGCATTTTTCTCAAGGGTAATCCAAGACATAATTATGTATTTGTATCTAGAACCTAACATCTTTTTCCTACTGCACATTTTCTTATAGTTGATAAGGTAGTCTAAAGGCATTAAAATTTTCAGGGTGAACACAAAACACAACTGATGTGATCAAACAGCAGCTTCTCCTAGACTTTCATGCCTGCTTTCCTTCTTAGTGCATAACAGTACCTAAAACCCCACAACCTGGGGGCTGTGTTCAACAAAATCCAAGGGAACTGAGGAAGTTTGCACTTGTTATACCTTGTCCTTAGCCCTCAGGCAGCACTCCTTGCAATTTTTGATGTATTCATAAATAGTATTTTGCATTAACTTACTTAATTTACTGTGCATATTGTTGTAAGGCTTAATTTACTTCAGTGGTAAGAATTGGTTGGGGTGTTTTGATTCTTTCTGCAAGAATATATATATATATATATATTTAAATTCCCCAGCAACAGAAGATGGGGTATTAAATAAATTTTAAGATGATGATAGATCTTAAAGATTTTTAAGATACTCATGTTACCCTCATGGCGATAAGCATACTATTTTTTGCCATAGTCAAATTACTACGCTTTATATATATATATATATATGTATATATATCTTTTTTGTATGTACTAACTTGACTGACTGAAGAGTTTGTATGCAGATAATGCACTCAAAATTCCTCTCCAAGTAGATTATCCAGTAAAGTTAACTTGTAAATAAATTCAAGCAATATGGCAATTTATTGCCAGGAAGCAATTTCTCTGGGAGTCGCAGCTGTTACACTTAAGTAAAAACGGGGGTGGAAAAAAGCCAGGAGAGAGTGAATAAGTAATTCATCTAATTATAGAATGGTTTGGGTTAGAAGAGACTTTAAAGATCACCCAGGTCTAACCCCCCTTCTATTAATCTAGTTTGCTCATCCTGGTCTTGAACACCTGTACGAACGGAGCATTAATGTCTCTGGGGTAACAGAACCAGAGATTTACCACTCTAGTAATGAAGAATTTCTTCCTAATATATCATTTAAACCTTTCAATTTAAAGTCATTCCCCCTTGTCCTATCAATACATGCTGTTGTAAAAAATCCTTCTTGAGCTTTTCTGTCAGCTCTGTTTAGGTACTGGAAGGCTGCAATGAGGTCTCTCTGAAGTCTTCTCTTCTCCAGCCCAAACAACCCCAACTCTCTCAGCCTTTCCTCATAGGAGAGGTGCTCCAGCTCTCTGATCTTTTTGGTGGCCTGCTTTGGACTTGCTTCAGCAGGTTCATGTCCCTCTTGTGCTGGGGGCCCCAGAGCTGGATACAGCATTCCAGATGAAGTCTTTTTTTAAAAATCCATTTTATATTCCCTGTGGAGTCCTTCTTGTAGAAAGTTTTGGAGAAGATCTGATTCTTGGAAGACTCCTGACCTGAAGCAGAATGAAATCCATGAGCTTTCCACCTTACTGTGGGGAGGTCTTTCTGTCTACGTACAGAGGTACAAGAGAACAGGAAAAATTGCTGAAGCTGTGAAAATAGATGGAGACTTCTGTATCCTCTGTAATCTCCTCTTTCCAATACAAAAGGCAAGCTTGCTCTTGCAAGTATTGTTTTATAGTGTTGTTTTACGTTATAGTATTGTCTTAAAGCATTGGGAAGATTGGTTGTTATGGAGGATTTCTGACTGCAGAATGAAGAGTTCTGTCCCTTCTTTAAAGCAGCAGTGGTGCTGGGAGGTCAGCCAGTCCAAGCCTCTTCTTGAAGCAAGTTCAACTAAATTAGGCCAACCTGTAGGTCAGTGTGATAAGCAGAGAACTTGAGAGTTAAGCCCAGCCTGTTGCTTAAGCTTGCAGTTGCACCTTCTCTGAAAATGTTTTTTCTTTAGTTATTTAGTCTAAATGGTGTTTCTCTTCTTTCCCTTTTCATTGCATTTTCAAAGCTTGTGTTAGTAAATTTAAGGTAAAATTGTTTGACATTCAGCCCCAGAAAATACTTCTGCAACTCTGCAACAGGATAATCTTGTGCTTGTATATTCCATACATAATTCTCTCTAGTCCAAACTGGGGGATTATTGTGTGCTTATTACCTCTAAATGTGATCTGGAAATAAGTTGACCCTCTGTGCAGCCCGTGCTGTTCAATATTATCATAAAATTTCTTTTTCTGCCAATAGGTAGTTCCAAATGCTAAAAGTTAGGCAGCTCTAGGGCTTTTTTCTTCTGATGTAAAGGTACATCAGGTAAGGCTATTCTGAGAATATCTGCTAAAAGCAGCAAATGAATCATTTAGCACTGTGCTTAGTTTAGGTTTAAGTTTTTGTGTATTCGCTTATTTTGAAAAAATAATAATCTTTGATAGGCAATGCTGTGTTTCTTCTAACCTTGCTAAATTTACTAAAAGTGGTTCAAGGTGTCAATGCTGCAAGCCAACTGTATTCTTCTTTTTGCTGGAGTAAATAATGGGCTTTTCCAAATCATAGTAGAAAAATAAATACCGGAGAAATAATGCCTCTCCCTGTACTTAACAAATACACACTCATAATCTGAATATAAGTTGACATTATTGGAAATTGCAAAGTTTACCTGTGGGGAATATTAATGATTCATTAGCTTTCAAATTTGCTGAGAAGGGGGCAATTTGCCTGGAGTTCTTCTCACAAGAGGCAGAAATCACAGGTGGCCCTTGACTTCTTCAGTGTCCTTATTGCTGTTGGTAGTGATGCCTTAAGATTTTAGCTTTTCTATTTTTCAAATCCTAAACTGCATTAGTTCATAGCTCTAAATTCCATATCAAGTATTACTCTCTTCACATTTTGGTCAGACAAAACAATCCCTCTGGGCCTGTGATACAAGGACACACGACAGCCTCAGGCCCCAAAAAGTGTAAACAAAAGTGATTTGGAGGGAAGTGAACTGAGAGAATATTACTTCATTACCTGAAGCTGTAATTTGAGAATTAACCCCTGATATATAAATAGACCAAACTTATATCTCTCTGAAAAACTTGGGACTATTTTCCATTTTGGGTGTGGCTCCTGTGATGCTTTTACACTGCCCAAGTGTACCTATTGAAGGTCTTTAATAAATACTCACTTTATTCTCTTAACTCTGTCTAGCCTAGCCTGTTCTAGGTAGCCACTTCAAAGCATCCTTAAGATGTGATCCAGCTGCAGTGCACTGGTTTTACTCAAACACGGTGGAGAATACCATCTATGACTAGAAGACAGCTCACATCAGCTCTCAGCGCAGTGTTCATCACTTACCACTACAGCACTTAGAGAGCCAGGGTAGTATCCTCTGTTTCTTCTAGAATTAATCCATGTTCTTTCAAGAGTGATCCTTGAAGACAGGCATTTGAATACTCCCTTAATTAGCAGCTGACTGAAACATTGACAAAAGTCTGGTTTTTTGCATTCTTCTTAAAGAGCTGTTTGATGATGTGTTTATACAGTCTCTAATTGTAGAATTTGTTCATGTAAAGCATCTTTAAAATTTCCCTTGGAAAACTAGATTTGATTAACAGTGACGCAAGGTCTGGCATCGGAAAGCTGAGTAGGATTTACCTTTTCATTAAAACAGTTGGAAGAATGTTACAAAGCAGGTTCCCACCGTGCCTGTCCATCCCATCTGGCTATAGCCCTTGTCCTCTTAATCCTTCACTTTGATAAATGCTCAAAGTCACCTGGTCTCTGCATGTTTCACTCAAAATGATTGCAGTAAGTTTTGCTGTATAAACTCGTGTTCTTGTAAATCTGCCTGATGCTACTCTCAGTTCAATTAAAGTCAGGAGAAGTTACCAGTAGGAACAGGGCAGGCTGGGGGGAATGGGTCCTTAGCCTGGGAGGGAATCCCGATTAAAACTCTGGCTGTGTTTTGTGCCTGATATTAATTATTGATAGGCTGTGGGACACTAGTGCAGAACAGGTGTGGCAAGTTAAATGGTAACTAAAACTATGCCATTCAAAAGGAAGGGAAAATAAATTTCCCTTGGACTAGGAGTTAAAAAGTGTGCATTTTTGCATATTTGCAGTGCTGTACTCTCACCTCCAGCACCACCTGCCTCTATTTTTTCATGCTGGGCGACTGTTGGGAAGAAAATGGGTATTATTTCAGCTGTAGTTATCTGGTTACTAAAAAGCCATTATAAACATATATTCTATTATTATTTCTTGTGCAAGACTAAAATTTGCCTATTTTTCTTCCGTCTGCATTCTGACACAGATTTATTGTGCCTTGGAGCAAGTCATCAACCTGCCCTTTGTTTCCATTCCTATACTTGTACAGTAGAAACAACACTCTCGTTCCCTAAAATTAGTTTATTTGGCTAGCCTTTTGAAGTGGTTTTGAAGTGACACACAGAAATTGATGCAGACGCTAATATGTGTTGCAGAGATGCGTACAAATTATGCCTCAGAGTGTTTCAAATTTGAGCCACTGACCTGTAATGCCATCTAGGAACTTCCAGGTTGGTTTAGTAATGATCCATAATAGAGATTGGAGAAAAAGGCAAAGAGGGCTCCCTACTTTTGTTCAGCTGTTACTATTTTGCTGTGTTATTTAAGCCTCCTGTGCATCGTAAGAGCACCAAATGTATTCTCAGATACGCAAAATTGTTTTTATTAAAGCTTCTGCATTAAACCACATTGTGCCTAACCCTGTTTAGAAACTGCTAAACAATTTGTTGCCCCTTATAGGGAATACTGGAGAACTTATGTTGCCAAAGACACAATTGTAACTGGCAATGCTGGGGATCTAAAGTCTCCCCAGGTATTGGGAGAAACTTGACTGTCAAACTGGTTATGAGACTATAGCCCCTTCATAGAAATGGGCTAGAATGAAAAGGCACTTGATCTCGATCTAAACTGCTTAGCACTTACTGTTTCTTTGAAATATTGGAGACTCTGGTCCAATTAATTAATTTCTGGAAAGGTGTGGAGGAACTTAACAGACACAGTGAAATAGGCTCTTAGCAATTATCCTTCCACTATGTACTATTATAAAGCAGATTCATTCCTAACTAATTTCAAATGCAAAGTGAGAGCAGGCCTGAGGTATTTATAAGTGGGATGAGAAGGAAGTGTTGCAAAAAAAAATGCTGTCATGGGCTAAACAACCTAATTTGAATTTCTGGAGTGTTTCAATACAATTCAGAATGAAACTTAATTATAATAATACTAAAATTATTTGCTTTGCTTTTTCAGCAGCAGAGGGCAAAAGAGCTGTTTTAAATGTCGTTCTTCATAGGCACCTTCTCGGGACTGATGGGTTGGAAAAAAGGATGTGGATGGACAGAAACACTGAATGGCAGGTTGAAGAGATAAGGTCTTTGTCCCTAAAGCCCTTATTAATTTAAGTATTATTATTTTAAACAAGAATGGTAATAGTTTTGGTTCAACTTTGAATGACTGAACTAAAACTATACAGGAAGGGGGCAGCAAGACTGAAAATGCCTAGGAGAAACAAATCATAGCTCTAGAACAGAAAGGGTTTTAGAAATTTCCTGTTGTTGGAGAAGTGCATATAAGAACATGGGCAGGAAATATAGTGGAAAAGAAATACAAGAAATCTCATCTATTCATAAAAATTGAATTTTGGACATCAGTTACATAACCCTGGTGACCCTGGAAATACATGATTTTATGGCGTCTGTACTGTGGTATTTAATTTTTATGTTTTTTTCTGGATGAACACTGGCAGGCAGCAATCAGTAATCAGCTGGAAATGTGTTATAATATGTAGACCAAAGCTCGTAGAAACCTTAAATCATAGTTTGCCATCTGGTAAAAAATGTCTTATTTTTAGGAGAAAACTACTATGACATGTGCAACTCCTGTACTGTGATTCATATGCTGTAAGCCACAATTGAAAGTGACCACGTTGTTTTTTATAAATCTTGAAATTTGAGAATTTTACTTTGTATAGGGTAGTTGATAATATCCACTAAATTGTAATAGTTCCAGGAAGGAGGGATGTTTCTTGATTGACTGTTGGCCATGAGAAATATTGGATGTGAGTAAGTGGGAGAAATAATTGTGAGTAAATGGAGAAAATAACAATTTTTCCTAATGAAAAGATAATGACTGTATTTTATTTTTTTTTAGCCTGTGATAGGTTTAGCAATGATTCATCAAGCTAAAATGTGAAAACACCACAAGTTGATCTATTTCTGGGCAGGATAAATCAAAGAGATTCTAAAGCCAGATTTTGGGTTGATTTGCATACTCTCCCAGCCCCATGAGTCCAGTGAGATCAGAGTTTAAATCAGGTCATCATTTGGACTAGTTTCTGGCTAGTTCATCAGTAATAGACCAGTCTTGTCAGCTGTTACATGGAAAATCTTCTGCTGAGTTTTACATGCTTGTGAAAATGCTCAAAGGGCTTCATGATTCCCTAGAAGATTCTTGGAGCTGAGTTGTGAGCCTCTAAATTAACAGGGTGAACACAGCTATTCAAAGTTATCCAAAGAAATGGCTGTATCCTGAACCCCCCTGTTTGATAACACCAAGAGGGAAGGTGATTAATGAGTGGGCTTAGGTTGGAGGTCTCACCACAATGCTGGAAATTGGAGTCCTCAAAGCAAAAATCAACATTAGTGAATGATAGAGCAGATGACAGGGTTGTCATCTTAGTGTCAGGAGTGAGTGGTGAGTTCATGAGGTGAGATTTCTCAGATTTTTCTGAGAAATACCAGATTTTTCAATAAATACCAGTGTGAAATCTTCATGGAAAACAAAGTCCCATTTTTAATATAAAAACAACTTGACATTTTTCAGTATACTTTTTAATGAGCATTGCTCTGAGCTATGTTATAATGAAATTTGCTTAAAAGTAGAACAGGCTGGTGATACTTGGCAGAACGATGTGGCATATGGTAAAACAGTTGTGATTTATTGGCAAGCACTCTCACTTTTGGAAAGAGTGGCTTTCAGCACAGTGATCTGTATCTTGATATTCAGGTCTTTAAGGGGAAAGAAAAAGACCTGCTGAGAGGTCTACATGGGATACTTTGAAAGGCCTTTCAATATGGGTAGGATAGGAAGCTTTCTATTTTGTTCTTTGTTTTACATATGACATCTGACCTTTGCCAAGATCTTTATCCTATTTCTCACCTTTTTTAGAAACATCAAAGTACACTGTAGCTTGAAGGTAAGTGAGCATTTTAAACTTGTGCAAGATGGGATTTCTAGAGCTGGCAGATCCACTTCTTTGTAGCTGTTGCATGGATTTACATGCTTATTCTTTGCACTCTAAAATATCCTGCAAAAACTACTGATAAAGTTATGGGTTCCCAATTGTGAGTATTCTCCAGTTCACATTACAGGTCTTGAGTCTATTTTTATCTAATATGAGTTGTGGGAGGAACCCACACCAAGATGAAGTATTTCTAAACTTCTCCAGAAAAAAACCCACAATTACCTCAGTAATGCTAAATGCTATAAATTTACAAACATATGGGAAATGGGAAATGAAATGCTAAATGTCCTTTTTCAGGTTCTGTTCTTCATGGCTTGCTGTTCTCTGCATGCATAGTCATAGGTGACAATTTCTGCCAGTAGCCAAGAATTGTGGTGCTGCCACTAATTCTTGGTTCCTCAAGGGAATAATCAGATCTAACTGCTTGTGGTAGTAGGGGGTTTTTAAACACTGGCTCGCTTTACAGACATTTTACAGCTTTTTTTTTTTTTTTTTTTTTTTTCTCTTTTTTTTTTTCTTTTTTTTTTTTTCTTCCAGGATTCAGTGTTTTAATAGGGCATAGGTTCTTGAAAAAGGATTATATAAAGGTATTGGATTTTATTTTTTTTCCTAAAGGGTATGGCAAAGCTGAAATCCCCCAGTACACTCAGAGGAGAGGTCTGTTACTAGAGGTGCATATTCCAGGTCACCTAGGGGAGGAGTGGAGAAGATTTACAGGAGAAGCTGCAATTACTTTCACAGTTTGGTCAGATGTTAACCCACATTACAGATCTCTGGCTATGACCCAGACTCATGGGCTCATGAGTTATTAGCCTGGTTTGTTTTGGTTTTTTTAATGAAAGATTCTTGCTCTTGTGACTGCAGAGCATGAAAAAAAAATGCTCTGAAGAGTAACTTAGAGGGCAGAACTTCTGCGAGGCAAATGCCCTTTGAATTAGGGGGCACGGCTACAAGCTGGGTCAATTATCCTGGTCTGCAGGCGAGTGTATGGAGGGGTGGGGTCTGGCAAGAGTCAAGGAGACAGGTAAAGTCAAGTCTGAAATGTCCTCATTTGAACTGGCTGCTTTGTAACTAATTAATTACTCTGTAGTAGGACGTTAGCAGCACTATAAACCAAGCTTTCACTGTCAAACACATTCAGTTCCACCCTCCCTTTTTCACAAAACTAAGAGTGAGTTGTTTGGAATTGAGTGTGTTTTGACTCGGTAATGCACTGGGAAATCCTGACAGTTTTGTTTGTTTGTTTGTTTTTAGGAATTATCTTATATTGCAGTACACCAAATATGTAATTACTGAGATTTGCTAAATACCCTTATTGTTACATCCTCTAAAGTTTTCTTTAGAGTTTAAATTATTTTCTGAGGCTTTTTAAGGAAGTAAAACAATAACTTTTTTCCCCCTACAAATACTCAGTCTTTATTCTGTTGTGTTTGTGTGTGTATATACATGTTTGTATATGTATTGCTGCTCTTTGGGTTGTTTAGATGTAATTGAGGGGTGTCTGTGCCAAAAACTCAATTAATGGTTGCCTTATTTGTGGTTTTTGACCAGCATGCAGGAAGTGTCTTAATTTTTCTTTTTCCCCTCGAGTGTGAGCAGTGAGAGGGGTTTCCAATTAGTGAGATTTATAGGTTAGTTATGAATCATCTCCTGAAATCAGCTCCATGAATTGAGTCATTAGTACTGGATGTTTTCCACTTGGGTCTTATGAATTTCTGCTTAGTGTTTGGCAGGAATACTGTGTTTGATGTCCAGATGCAGTTTTTCAGGATGGGCACACTCTAAACCTTGAATGGAAGGGCTCAGTCAGGATGTGACTTCCATTGACATGTGTTGAACACTGGGCTTTAGGGCTCTGCAAGTTGGTAAGGTGATATTTCACTGACAGATAAAAAGGTAACTCTGTGCAGAGATTTTTTTTCTATATGTGCAGCAAGTGTTTTTGGACAGTGATGACATCATTTTATTTTAGGTTAATCTGGCTGAGGACAGTGAGGAAGGTTTGCTCTGCATGCTGTGCACTCTATGAGCAAGAGGTGGTTTCTGTCCAAAAGAATTCCTAGCCTGTAGCAGGTGTCCTGGTCCTGTTACTGACACTCCCATTGAAATGTCAGATCTGGCAGTGGTAGTGCCCAGCAAAATGAAGTACCTGATAATGTCTTGATAGCTTGTGATCATTGATAATTTTTGATTATCCTGATTTAATAGATGAAATAAAGATTATAAAGGTTTAGGATTTTGTTGTTTTAGGGGGTTTTTTTAATTAGAACAATTTTTTTTTCTGGTTTCATTGTAGGTTTGATAGTTGTTAGTTCTTTTAACTATCCATAATTTACCTTGATTTTCTTTTTAAAAGCTCTCCTTATACATAAAGCCCCTAGAAAATATCAAAAACATCTCATCTGAGAGAGATGTTGCACTGTATTGAACTTTAATCATGCCTTTAATACAAGTAGAAACAACTCCTTAGTTTTCAAATATAAGCATAAAAGCTGAGAAATTATGCAACTAAATAGCACTGTGAATAAGCCATTGATTTAAGAAAAAATTCTTGCGATCCCTAACTCAAAAAAAAGCCACACAAAATTGTTTATGCCACCTGATAATAATCCTCACCTGTAGAACATCACTGAGAATAACTCTAGGTATACCTGACACCATATTGTGAAAAATAAACCAGCCCAAATCCTATGTTTAGATTATTTTTATGCATATTATTTTTGTCCATAGTGGGATGAAATGAATGATGGATGAGAACAACATTTTTATCTGCTTAAATCCTAGCATTAATTTATTTGTTGCAGAAGAATCATGTAGAGTACTGAAGTATTTTCTTATCAACATGGAAACTTGCAGCTTATCTTACTGCATAACATGTAGAAACAGAAAAATGTATTTTAAAGTCAAGCTCCTTGCTGACAGAGACACAAGGGCTGGGATAACAAGAATCCTTCCAACAGTGACGTGAATTGTCAAATGCCTCATTTATAAAATGGTACCAGATACAGCTTGGCAGCAGAGGTTTTGCTGTCTGCAGAGTACGTCTACCACAAAGATGGAGCCTGCCAGACCCCTTGCTGTTCCTATAAAATGCTTAGCAATGACACAAAGAGCAAGATAGAAGTTCTTGGTGGATTTCTATTTAGGATTCTCCTCAAGGAAGTGGTTACCTGAAAAAATTGAACAGTTTTGGCAGAAGTGATGGGGTGCATTCAACAATAGCATATTCCATACATTTTGAGTTTGAACCACCACCCTCCCTTCTAGCAATCCTAAGAGGTGACTTAACCCTTGGTACAGGGATGAATTGCACCCAAACGTTGCATGGGTATTTAAACTCCTGAGTTTTCACATTGAAAGTAAGAAAAGACTTTCTTCTTTCTCCTCCCTAGTCCATAGTTTTCTATTTGTTTGCATTTTGTTTGTGTTTTGTAATAAGACCCAAACTGAAATGTTGTAACCACTCCAAATGTAACCAATGTAACCTTTAGGGAGGTGGGAAGGGGTTTTTCCCCTTTACCTTTTATGAAAGAGTAACTAGGATGAAGTGAGAATGAGAGGGAATTAATTACTGGGTCACTTTAAAGTCTTAAGGGTGTCCCTTCTTTTTAGCTGTACTGTGAAAAATTATCAGTGAAATAATAATGATTCCTGTGAAATGTATGTTTCATACCTGTTCTGTCTTATTTAAGTAAAATATTTTAATTTAGTGAAGGATAGAATCATAGAAGTATTAAAATCATAGAAATATCCTATATTAGAGTTATAGAAATAATTTATTTGTCAAATTCTACCATTTTAGCCAGCATTTGATGGTTGCTTTTGATGCAGTATCTGTTCTCTCCCTGCCTCTGTTCTCCCAAAGCAGACTTGCACATGACAAGGCAGCTGCTACAGGGAGAGCACTGATTTCATTGGTAGTGTGTGTAGCAGAGTCAGGATGGGAAATCAAGCTCCAGAAGAGAACAGTTGTTCCTTTTGGGGAGGAAAAAACTACAGCAGCTGTTTATATTTCAAAGTATGAGTCTATAGAGAAAAGCAGCTTCGGACTTCCAGAAAAAAAAAATGTCTGAGCTGGAGGGAGTGAGGATACATTGCAAATATTTTATGTGAAATATTATTGCTGTTAAGTGGGAAACTTAGTGGGAAATTCAGCATAAATGAACCTGAGGAAAATTTGTAATAATAAGTAGGAAAAATTCTGATAATAAATAGGAAAAAATCTGAAATAAATAGAATCCTTGATATGGAAGGAACCTCTGTGATCCCTCAGCTTTGAAAATGAGGCTATACGCTGTACAAAATCTGTGTTGTATTTACATGTTTTCAATTTATCTGCCATCAATCTCAGAATATAAGAGCAATTTTGGGGACTGCATGACAAAAGGATTCTCATCACTTGTTTAACCTTCGTCAAATGTTCTTTTGAGTCCATTTTCTCTAATCTCTGTATTAGATGCATGCCCTACCATTATGCTTCATGAACTTCGTGCTCTTACTGAGTGTCAGGAACTATAAATGTAAAAGAGTTAAGTGGTTAGAAAAGTATGTATTTTGATCTGCAGAAGAACAAAATATTCCAGAGAGCCTGTTTTGAAGAGCCAATAACTTAAGATCTATGCCTTGCTGTCTAATCTTCCTTTCCTACTGAAAGTACTAAGATGTCACTGAAACTGAGGTACTTCAGTGTAATTGCATCATTATTCTCTTCATGCTTAACCAGGATGCTTCTCCTAGTGTGGAGAGGCAGCCTATTAGGAGAAGTTCTGATCTTTTATAAAAATAGTGGATCTTACTGTATGTAGGCTGAAATGTTAAATATTTTTCTAATGCTATACATGCTTTCTCTCTATTTTTTTTTTTAAATTCTCATGGGTTTGACTTTGAGAGTTTAATGCAAAATAAATATGATCTAGTAGTATGCTTCTTGGTATGTAGTCTATTGAGTGAGCCTGAACTGAACTAGGAAAAGGGATGGAACAGAACAGTATCTGTGGAAAGACCATAGTCTTGCTGTGGCTGTTGTAGCATTCAGAAAGCTGGTATTGAAAGATGTGAGTAATGAGTATCTGTGCAGGCTCTCCTTTTTTGTGAATGGGTGAGGTTAGATGGGACCTTAGGGGATTTATAGTATTCAGCCCTTTTGCTCGAGCAGAATCACCTAAAGCTGGTTGCTTAGGTCTTTGTCCAGATAGTTTTTGAGTATCTCCAAGGATAGAGACTTTACAACCTGTCTGGGCTGCCTAGTCACCCTCACAGTAAATGTTTCTTGATGTTCAGAGAGCACCTCCTGTGTTCTAATTTATGTCCATTGCCTCTGGTCCTGTCAATGGCCAACACTGAAAAGAACCTGGCTCCATGTTCTTTCTAAGTTTTCTTCAGGTTTATATTCATTTGTATATACATTAGTAAGATCCTCTGCAAGACTTTTCTAGGCTTAAGTCAATGCCTAAGTGCCTCAGTTGCCTGAACCTCTCCAGTAGCTTTGTATCCCTATTGCACTGAGGAGCCTAGACTTGAACACAAGGGTTTTTGTTTTGCTGGCAAATGCAGACATGACTATTTAGTTTACAAAAGCTGATGCTGCATGTTCAGGATAAGAAAAGGTGGTATGAGAGCACCTGCTGACACCAGAAAGTTATAACAGTAGAATTTCCTTATTCCCTCTGGTTTAGGAACTTATGAAATAGCTAAGTTCACCTATTGGCTTGATTTGCTTGTCCTTGGAAAGTGGGTCCCTCTTGCAAAATGTTGCTTTTGTTTTAAATATATAGATATTAGCCTTTGCACAGTGCATACCCATTTATCTCTGAGGTGTGAATCTAAACAAGAAATCACTTGTATTACAAGTATGCATTTGTTCTTGCCTATAAAGCCTGTGTGTTTTAAGGAAATGTAGTGGTTTAGTACTGGTTGGGTGTTATCCATTCATTTTTCCAAGTAGTACTGTTAGAGAGAATCAAAGGCTGAAATTACACATATATATTTTAAAAGTTTGCATATACATGCATAACTGTAGTAAAATTAAGCCAAATGGTTTCATTTCAATGTGCTAGGAAACAAGAATAGCTGAAGAGCTGTGGGTCCTCGTAGGACCTCTGCACTGCCAGTTGGTATTTGAGCAGTGTACAGGCTTCAAAGCTGAGCCCCAGTACTCACTTACTGAAAAAGGGGAAAGGTGCCTCAGCTGTGATGTCCGTAGTAAATTTCAATTTTTGTTGTGGCTGAGCGATGCACATGGTGTGTCATCTTTGGTGCTACTCTTAGGAGATTCCACCCAAAGTTACATAAAGTTGGGGGGCTCAGCAGTGGATTTTTAGCTTTATTTGCTTTGGGGAGAATTACTTTTGCTGGTTCTGTGAAAGAAACTATGTGACTGGGGGAAATCACACTTCCTCCTCACCCTTCAGAAAGCTCAGTCTTTGATTGGTGTCCTGGTTTAGGGCAAATGTGAGAGAAAACCCGTGAATGGGGTCCTTCTGGAGAGCAAACCCAATCAGCCCCTCTCCCCAACTGGTCCGGGAAAGAATTTCCTCGGAGAAAAGGGGAAAAAACTATTTATTTAACAAACAAAGTGCCCACAAGCACAAAAAATGCTTGAAACAATAAAACCTTTTGTTTTTCTGAAGTGAGATGGCAGATTCAGAAAGTCCTTGCTGGGGATTGCTCAGCTTGCTCAGTCTCTTATCAGTCCTTCTGGCACTGGTAAATGCCGTCCTGGGACACCTGAGATCTGTGTGTCTCTGGGTTTTTCAGTCCAGAGCATGTATAAACAGTAGCGGGGGGGAAGGAAAAAAAAAAATAAAAAATCAGTCCATAGAGCTTCTCNATGCCGTCCTGGGACACCTGAGATCTGTGTGTCTCTGGGTTTTTCAGGCCAGAGCATGTATAAACAGTAGGGGGGGGGAAGGAAAAAAAAAAATAAAAAATCAGTCCATAGAGCTTCTCTGCCTCAGCTGGGTAAAACTGACTAAGAGCAAAGCAGATCCCTGTGCCGCTGTCTGTCTAGGCCTTCAACAAACACCATCCGGAGCAAGGAAGTGTAGGAGTCAGGCAGTTTTCTCAAAACAAACTGTGTGCTTCTTCTCCTTGCTTCACTCTCAGAACCAGTTTTAAAGGCACAGAACTCAATATACAGCACAAACAGGACAGATGATTGGGGATACAATAATTTTTTTTCCTTGTAGGTGGTATAATACCATGCTTTAGATTTAGGATGAGCATGACATTGATAACATACTAATAGATTAGTTTTTGTGAAGCAGTCCTTATCTTCAGTCAAGGACTTCTTGGCTTCTCACACCATGACACCAGTGAGTGGTTTAGGGGACACAAGAAGCTGGGAGGGGGCACAGCTTAGACAGCTGACTTAAATTGGCCCAAGGGATATTCCATTGCATGTGATGTCATGCTGAGTCTATAAAAGGGGGAGAGCTTCACAGGGACTTTTGCTGGGGAACAGGCTGGGCATCTGCCTGTGGGTGGTGAGTAATTGCATTGTGCATCACTTATTTTGTATATTCTAATTATTTTATTGTTGTTATAATTTTACTTTCTTTTTTTGGTTCTGTTAAACTGTCTTTATCTGACACTACAGATTTTATTTTTCCCTCCCCCAGCTCATACCACTATGGTGAGGTAGAGAGTGAGTGCTGTTTTAACTGCCTGCCAGGCTATACCACGACACTGCTAGCAGGAGCTGCTAGGTTTTTGTTTGTGTGTCATCAAGGGGAGAAGTTAAAATCCTCTGGCAAATTTTATTGATGAGGAAAGAGAAAGAAAACAAAAGCCTCCTGAGAATTGCAGCATCTCGTCTTTGAATATGGTAAAATAAGGCACTGAAGTAATAGTAAACCTTGAAAAAGAAATATGAGAGGCCCACAGCAGAAGTAGTAGTGGACTCTAAATTAGATCTGGGCAGCTATAATGACATGGTAGTCTATAAAGAAATTTTGAGACTTGTGTTGCTGGAGAAGAAGCTACAAATCTTTGTCATGACTTTAGTTATAAAATACTGAAGCTTTAACACTTTTCAGAAATCTTTGTATCATCCATAAATGCCAGAATTTGTAGGAAAGATGTTGTATGTGGTTTTTCTACAGGTTTTGAGAGAGATTCTGATTTGGTAGACCTAATCTGAAGTCCATGGCTTTCACTGAATAATAATTTTCTCTAGTAGGAGATCTTAACTGTGGGGTTATGTCATTTTTGGTGCTACTCTTAGGAGATTCCACCCAAAGTTACATAAAGTAAGATAGATTTTTCCAATGTAATATTTTAAATACCTGTTATTCATAATCATAGAGGGCACTTGTTCATAGCTCATTTATTTTATTTATGCTGTCATGGGTGACTTAGAGCTTTTGTTCGTGGAGTATGTTGGCCTGTATAATTGAGATAGCTGGGGGATGTAAGAGGTAGTTTTGCTGTGTTTCTCAAGAGAACAACAAACAGTTTTGATTAAAACTAACAAACTTAAATACCATATCTTTAAATTAATCCAGAGCAAATTTATAATAGGATTTTCTTTGAATATAATGAAGCCTTTGACTCACGAGTAGTCAATGAGCACAAATATTTTTGTTCTTCTTAAAAAAGCTTTAAAGTTGACTTACAAGTTACCTTTGCAATGTTGGGTGAATGTAGGTCCAGAGAAGGGCCACGCAAATGGCCAGAGGACTAGAACTCCTCTCCTGAGAAAAAAGCTGGTATTGTTCAGCTTGGGGAAGAGAAAGTCTGGGGAGACCTTATTGTGGCCTTTCAATGTATATAAAGTTGACTAATGAGAAAGACTGAGACTTTATTGCCAATGCTTATCAAGATAGGATGAGGTGTAATGATTTTAAACTGAAACAAGATAGATTTGATTTGGTCATGAGGAAGTTTTTTATTAGTGCAGTGAAATATTGTCATAGATTCTCCAGAGGCGTTGTGAATGCCACATTATTTGAGGTATGCAAGATCAGGCTGGATAGGTCCTGTGGCAGGGAGGTTGGACTGCATCTTTAAAGATTCCTTCTAACCCAAACTATTGTATGATATCTAGAAAGGATTTAGGCAATAAGAATAATGCCTTTTTGCCCACTACTGTTGTAGTTTCTTTGCTCCCCCTCCCACTTCTTCTTAGCCTTTCTAGACATCGTTCCTGTGCTGACATTATTCCTGTTTTTCCCAAGATGCCAGTGAGAATTATGCTTAGTATTTGATACTTGGTTTGGTTTTACGTGTAAAATCACCTTTTCAATAAGACTTGGTTGTTGCTGTCTTTATACAGCTTCTTAAAATTGCAAACTGTTTTTAAATACTTATGTTTTGTTGTGTTAAAATTACATATTTGTGATGCCTTTGTGGAAATTTACCTGACTATAAGTATTAAGCTATAAAGTTATCCTCTAAGAAAATGGATACCAAAATAACTTTTTTATCTAAATGAGAGATCACAGATTACTTGTTTCTCAATTTGAAAAGGGCTTAAACGCACAGGTAAGGGCAAAACCGAATAGTTTTAGAAGAAGCAGAATTGAAATGATCAATAGTATGATGGACCGTTGTCTGTGTTGCTCATTATTTCTCTGAAATGCCATTTTTCTTGAAACTGTAGGGCTTTTGATTTAAGGGTGTTTTTAGAGGCAAAGTCTTTTTAAACAGCTTGTTAATCTCTAAGACTGGGCATGTCTCTCTCCTTTCTTCCCTTCTTGGCACTTGCAGAGTGCTTCTTTGTTTGAGGTTTTCATAAGAAAAGCATGTGGTTGCTTTGTAAGCAGGTAGAGAAAGGGGAAGAATTTTCTTCAGTGTGGTAGGTTTGTACTCACATCTGCAAAAATTGCAGTTGGTTTGGAGACCAGCAACGGACACAAGGGCACAAAATTACAAAATTGATCTGCCTTACACGGCAGATCAATTTGTGCTGCTGGAAGATTTATTTCTCTCAGGTCAGTTCTAAGTTTTCCTGTTGATTCAAATAGCTTTGTGTCTTTGCATCCTTTTACAGTTCCTTACTTTATGAGAAACCTCTTTGCTGCCTCTTGGCATGCTTGCCTGTCAGGCCAGAGTGTAGTAGGGGGATGCTCTAACTCGCTACATTTGAGCCACCTCAGGTATCCAAAGCTTCCAGCCATGACAGAATGGATCTCTGCATGATTAATTTACTCCTACCCTCACAAGCTTTGTCAGGCTGCAGTCAGGCTCGTCAGAGAGATGATTCATTTCTTCCTTCTGTAGAATCTGGGGCTTACGATACGTCTCTGCTATAGTGAGATGGGTTGTGGTAATAAAAGCAAGGAAGATGAAAAATAGAAAGCCTAAGTTTGAGGAACTGACCTACTCTGGAGGTGTAATGACGCATCTAAGGCTTGGTGGAGAGAGAGAGAAAAGGAGTCGTGCAATGTCTAATTGGACACCACTGAGCTACCCTGGCTGCTGTGAGACACACCAGTTGGGGTTTATGGTGCAGAATACCAAGTTCTTGGTCCCTTACTCTTCAGAAAGGATGTTTTTGTTGTGAAACTTAAGAGTCTCATCTCAAATACCTGGATATTATTTAGAAGCATTGTCAGCTTAGACAAATTCTTAGACTGGGACAAGTGAGTGTGGCTTCTCTGCCATCTTTAGAGATGCATAATAATCAATTTTCAAATTTAATTGTGAGATTGCTTTTTAGAATTATTTGTAAGGAATTATAGAGGGACAAAAATTCGGTGTGTTTAATGTTCCACAAAAATTTGTCAGTGTTGTGAATTCTGGATAATCCATGAAACACTCAAGCCAAAATTTACACTTTTAATTTAGGCATTATGTAAATATTTATATTTATAGTTTGGTCATGTACTTCTGTATATATGAAGGAAATTTTTTTGTGTACTTACTATTTAATTCACTAATCTATGGAGGTTTGAGAATATGTAATGAGCAAACAAAAAAAAGTAATAAATTCTAGTTTTCATAGATATTTGATTTTTTGGAGCTACATTCTGAAATATTTCTGTTAATTAATTTTATTTTGAGGGATGAAACCATCTGTCTTCTTTGGACTGAGATTTTTTTAAAACCAAAAGCATTCGATGTTTTTAAAATTATTATTTTGTTTGTTGGTTTGGTTTAAAATTGAAAAAAAATCCCCTGAAAAGCTGTACCCTCTGCAATTGCAATTTAACAATTAGTGCTGTGTGGCTGGGCATCTGCTTCCTAAATCAGTCCTGCTAACGGCATTGGGATGGTTGTGTCCTGCAGCTCTCAAAGAGGCTGGATGCCAGGATGTGGGGTTGATGTAAGTCTTTTTAAAGATGTTTATCTGTATTCCTTTACTTTCTATATATAAAATGCTATTTCTGTGGAGCAGTTCCTGTCATTGCAGGCAAAATACAATTTAAGTCATGCAGTCTGCCCAGACTTGTTTCTTTCTGATGTTTTTTTGTTGAAGGGGAAAAGTATGTATTCATAGAAAGCTGCCCTATTGTTTGTTTCCCAAATTCAGAAATTTACCAGCTGTGAGCAGGATAAAAACATGTCTACATCACATCTTCCCAGAAAAATATATCCTCATTCCTAAAATGTATCATTGCATTAAAGCACTACAGAATAACTTATAGAAATTTTTGTAAATTACCAATATTCAAACAAAACATGCCTAAAGGTTTTGTTATAATAAAGGTAATAAGCAGCAGAACTTGAATTTGTTCTATATTACTCCTTTTTTTAATCTATTTAGATTATGTGACATTAAACCCCAGAGTTCTAGAAATATTAGTGCTTTGTCTTAAAATAAGATTAGCAGCCAAAATGAGTATGAAGACATTTTCTTGGTTGGCACCCAACCTTGCTTGGTATGTTTATTATGTAGCTCCTGGAAGCTTTCTTTCATTAAAGACTGGCTGTCCTCTCGTGTGTTTTTAAATGACATGTTGGCTAACAACAGAAAATTGTGTGGTTGATGGATTCTTATGTTCCCTCACACTTTTATTTTTGGCAGTAAATTACTAGAGAAGGGCCTTGACTTAATTCCTGATGCATAGCTGCTGTGAGATTGGAGTGTATTGATAAGTTATTTTTAATGAGTTGGCAATGACTTTGAAGCCCAAATGTTGTATTGACAAAATGGAACCATATTTTTAAAACAATGGCATTCCTTTTAGGTTTTTCCATTATCAGGAGGTATTTATTTCAAGCACACCATAATGAAGATTTTTTTGTGATTTAGCGTTAATGTGCGAAAAAAGGAAAAGGCAAGACTGAAAGGGGAGAAGCCCAGAGCAGTTGCTTTGTGTTCTGTGTGTTCTTTATGAAGTCTGGCTGAACAATCCAGAGTATTGCAAGTTGCTATCTCTTAGTGAGTGTTTTCATGAGACTCAGATGGTGAGGTTTTAGTATTTCTGGCTTCATACTTCCTGATTTCCCTTGATATTTTTAAACAGTAAACATTAGAACTTACAGGAGAAATCCTGGAAAGAGGATCTCAGGGTTGTTGGTTGAGGCTTTCAGGAAGGTGTTATTTCTTTCTCCTCAAACAATGCAGAATCCAGTTGCAATTTCATGTCCCTTTGATTGTAATTCCACGAAAAATCAAATTAATGACAGCAATAATTAGCCACTGATGGTAACCACAGTGATTTATTATTTTTTGTAGCATCTGCCTTGTGGTTGGCTGTTTTATCAGTCAAATGCAATCAGGCTAGAAATAAATTTAGGATAATAATCACATTTAAGGTTTATGCATGGCAACATAATTTTGGGAAGCTTCCTTGCCTTCTGTGTCAGCACTCTTTGTTCCAGTGGTGTATAACAAAAGATGTACCAGAACATCAGTGAAAGTACATCAGTACAGAAAGCATGGAGGGGAGGAGGTGGCAACCCAAAATTCATGTAAAGTACTTAGAAAAATGAGCTTTTTCTCCTTGTTATCGTGTCTGATTCCCACAAGTGCCTTATTTCCTGTGCTTGCTTTTCTTTATAGACACATCCTATTCTGTTAAAGATGCCTGCAAATAGGCAAAAGTAACTCAGTGGTGAAGGATATTTTAAATACAGAAAGATAGCATCACTTTTTCCTTCTCATCCCCATGCGATGAAAAGATGTGGGCTTGACAAAAATGTTGCTAAGACAGTTAAGGCTAATCAGATGATAATCCTCTGCATACCTTGAGTTGGTTACAGCAGTAGTGCTGATTGTAGAACCCCTGACAGATTGACTAGCAAGGAGCTAGACAAATTAATGCATATTATTCAGTGGTCATATGAAAGGCTGTATGTAAAGATGAATTTCTTACATTTTAGAAGGATTTTGTCAAGAGTTGCACTCGGAGGTGTCAGCCCAGTCTCTTTGAATGAAACCAAGAAATCAGACACTTCAGAGCAAACTCTTCTTAAGGACAAGTAGGAGAGATAGCACAAACTCTGAGGGCAAAGGAGCTCATGCAAAATTCACTTTTAACAAATGTAAGAAGGTAATTACTTGGTTCAGCAGGAGAAGATCTAAGCACAGGTCTTGAAAGAAGAAAGTTGCACAGTGCATCTAATGGCTAGACTTTATGGCCATGAGTTCCTGTGGCAGGCCTTTCCCAGCTCAGAAGATAACTGCCGCACAGCAGGGGCTGTGAAGTTATGTAGGTAATTCAAGACTACTTGGAAAATGGTGGTTTCTAGCATCTGGTGCAGTTTGCAATGTAACCAGTGTGTTCTGTTGCCAAAACTCAAAACTAGTTTCCATCCTCCTGTGGGAAGAGGCAAGAGTCTCCTTTTGAGCGTGAAGAGTTCAAGCAGATAAAACTATTTGTTCATAGGTTTATTGGGAGGGTAAAGGGAGGTATGAATATACTGTAAGGATAGTAAGAATAATAAAATAGATGCAGACATGGCTGATTGCCCTCGAGCTGACCGCTAATGAGGAGCGCTGACACGTGCACCTTGGGAAAAGCTGAACGTTCTGAATTGTCACTGAAATACCTGGATTAAGTTCTGAAGGCCTACATCACCTGGAGATCAGTCTCTCACAGTTTTCTTTAGCAGGAGGTTTTTTGAAGTCATTAGTGAAGTAAATTATTTTATGGCCTTGCAATAAATGTGTTTTGATTCTATATTTATACATATATATAGATATGTACACTTTTTTTTTATTTTTAAGCACATATGACTCTTTGTAAATGAGGTTTAAGTAATCTTTTTTTGGTGGTCATCTTATTTTTTTGTTATGAAACATGCAAAGGCATACAGAGGTTCATAAAAGTGAATATTAATGAAAGCTTTTTAAGAGCATTAAATATGTAATAATTTTTCTCAGATACTTGTTGGCAGGGAAGGATGGCTGATATCCAATTTCCTAATAGCTGTGGTTGTATAGCTGCATACAGTTGTAGAGTAATTAAAATTACAACTTAAGAGCTTTGAGAGACAAGTGCATCAATGGACTCCTCTCTTCTTTACTCTCCTGGAAAATTTAGCTCTTGACTGTATTGTAAAGAATACATGGAATGCTGGCAAGCTGGGCTGAAGAAGCTGTAGTTGTATCAGTGTTCCTCTGTGAGTTTCCTTAGTTTCAGTTCTTGTTTTGCAATGATGTAATTCCATTGATTTCAGAGCAGTCATTCCTAATTTTTTACTACTGTACGTCATGCCCTAAAGAAATCTTTCATGGGACAAGGAGAACTTGGCAGAAAACGCTCTTTAGAATGCTGCAGAGTGGATGCAGTTGAATCAAGAGGTAATATTATGAAAGATAAAGGGGTTTTTTTTACATATGCAACAGCTCTCATTTGCATTGACAGCATGTTGGGAAATAGATTCTCTTAGTTCATGTTACTCTAGGGAACCATTTTCCTTCTCTTGCTCAGTGTATTTAGAACACTGAAAATAATAAAAACTGCCTGCACCTGACCTGACTCAGACTGTAAATTATTGGTTGCTTTGAAAGATATTCCCATGTCCAATGCTTTGTTGACTTAACAGTTACCAAGGCTACAAGTGAAGGAAAGTTCTCTTTTTTCCCCTATTTTTTTTTTTAACATAGAGTAGAAATGCATCAAAACGTTGTTGAGGTGATGATTGCCAATGTGTCTGTGGGTGGGGAAATTGGAAAATGGGGTCAGATGCAATTCATGTCCTGCTTTTTCTCCAAAGATGCTATTCCCTTAGTTTCTACTGTTGATGAGTAGTGTTAGCCAGTTTCCCAGTATTTTGCTTTTCACCTTAAACATAGATTTAATTTTTCAGACCTATCATGTGGCTCCTGAACTGAGTTTAAGGGGGTTTTTAATTAATATTTTATTAAACATGATGAGAAATAAAGTTGACAATAGACCCTTTTGCAACCCTTTTCACTTTTTATAGTTGACTTCAGAATAGCGTGGCCATTTGTAGACCTTTCTGCAGGGGTAGCAAAACATTTACAAAGGTCTTCTGAGTGCAGATACTAATGAATGATAATAAATTTCTAAAACCAGATTTTTTGAACTCTGATTCCTGTTTCCCTTCAAATCCTACTCCAAATCAGAAAACTTGCTGATTTTTCTGCCTGTAATCTGCAAGATCCACTAGAATTAAGAACAATTTTTTTCAATATGTCTAAACCATTGCAGATAAATTAGATAACCTTGACTGAGAATCATTCTAGAATGAAAGTGAAATATTTTGTTCTTTCAAAGATGGATCTGGTCTGCAGTGTTTCAGAGATTTTTTTGACTGTGCAATAAGGGTAATGTAACCATTGCTGTGATTTAAAACAACATTTTGAAATAGTTCAATCTATTAAAAGACAGGGAAAAATATCAGAATAGACAAAGCACAGAGGCTAGAATGGTACTTGCTTTTCCAATAAGCAACATAAATTGGTATCTTCCCATCATGGGTCTTGCAACTACCAGAAATACAGAGGAGTTTTTATAGTTCTTAGAGAACTTCTTGGGGAAAAAAAAAAAAAGTTGTTTATTACTGGTGTAATGAACGATAGTCAGTTTTGAAGTTGTGAGATGTCAAAAAGATGTGGTTGGGGGAAGCACTGTTCTAAAACTAATTACTGATATTGATTTTCAGTATTAGTGTTTTCTTCAGTCACTTTGACTACCGCAAGGAGTTTGATGCTGGGTTTGGGTGCACTTATACTACTGCTGGTAATCTCTGAACTGATATTCAGATACCAGTATATTAGGCCTATATCTGGGCTGATAACAAGTATCTGAGTTATTGCCACAAATGTTTACTGCTCTTTTTGATGGGAATCTGAGGGTTTTTTTGTTTTTGTTTTTTTTTTTCTTCCTGACACTGTTCACTGTAAGATATACAGTTTAAATTCTTCAAACAGAAGGACTACTTTTCTCTCCTAACATGAACAGACTGAAACTGAGAGAACCTGAGCAGCTCATCTTCTATCTTTTGTAATACCATCCTGTTGTGGGACCCTACTGATAACTTGTGTGTTGATGTGCATTTGATATTTTTGTTGCTTTTCTCCTCTCGTTCTGCACTTTTGAACATTGCAATTATTTTGGTGCTTCAGCGGAGTGCTCTGCTGGGAAAGTGAGAAATAAGGAAGAAGAAAATATTCTCAACAGACTTCTGAGAGTGAGAGGGCGAACGGTTGGCTGGGTGTTGCAGCTGATCGTTGTCAAAAAGTCTTTGCTGGAGTTAATGAAAAAGAAAACAGCAAAGAGAAGCAGTGTAGACTGATAACTCTCAATGTCTTTTGGATTTCTGTGGTTTTGATTTCAGAAAAAAAAAGTCTTCTGATACGCAATAAAATAGGCTCTGGACCAAAGTCTCTTTTTTCTTGCAGAGAAGTAGTAAAGGGCATTTTTAAAACAGGCAGCAAAAGGGATTTTGCTGCTGTTCGATAGTATGAATATGGAAGCAAGATAAATATTTCTGTGAAAATGACATTTCTGATGTTTCAAATGTTTTGATAATTTTGTATAGGAAGAATTGCTATTCATTTTGTGCAGCTTCTATTCTTGTAATATGAGCATGTGTCTTGTTCTATCTCTATTTTTATAAACTTACCGCAAACATTTGTGTTGGAATTTTCTCAGATCCATTATTTAAGAACAAAACAGAGCAGAACTACTTATTTCTTGAGGTATTTACATACTTCACATATCATAACCTGCACTGCATTTTTCTCTGCCACTTCCAGTAGTTATGCCCTAGGAATTATAATGATGGTTCCCCACTGGAAATATAAAACAATTACGGTTTGCTCCAAAGATGTCTGTAGGAAGTAGATCAGAGGTGTACCTGCAGGTATGGTCTATAGCATAATTTTGATAAAAAATAACTTAGTTTTCAGCTAGAAGTGTTTGGAAAAGATTTAAATAAATCTGCCCTGCTTACTCAGGAAGCAATGATGATTTTTTTGAATAAAAGCTTTAAGGAACAGACTTGGCCCTACCAAATGTGGTGATTTGGAAGGTGATGAGATAATAAATTTTCAAAAATTTTCTTTCTTTAAAATTCTCTACACAATGGGAAAACTTCCACAACCAAAAAGACCCAAACCATGACAGTGTTTATGAGGACAGGAGGATGGCAAGGGAATAAATTTCTGGTTGTTATATGTAAGAAATTAATTTGAATTATAGGTAAAGATAACTAAAGAGTGAGAAGCCTTCTTTGAGAATTTCCGTTTTGAGCAGTTTCAGCCCTACTTTCAGTTTAATACATATGGGGAGTTGTTTGGAGAGATGAATTCAACACTGCAGTCAGTCACTCTTTGGGTTATTTTCATTCTCTTTTACTTCCTCTTGACCAACTGAATTTGATTTAGGGAGTAACTTCTTGGCAAGGTGGTAAAATATGAATAATTTGGTCTATTCATACCCAGATGTAGCAAAGATGCCACAGTATTCAAGGACTGGATGAACTTGATTGAATTCAAACTGTATTTCTCACAATAATTATTAAATTCCTGTCAAACAGCACTTTTAATGTATTTATCAAAATAAGGCAGGGAGGCCAAGATAACTCCCCCATTTCCTACTGGAATTAAAACAGGTGAGACAGAACCTTCTAAAGAATTCTGGTGGTGCCTGGTGTTGTGCAGCTTCTCAAGCCAGCAATAAAGGTGCAGTTTCTTTTGAATTTAACTAGTTGGAGTTCAAACAGCCTTCAGATAAATTTTTAAAGAAGTTGTCTTGTAAAACAGGAGCAGCCTCCTGATGGATCCCTAATAGTGATGTGAAAAATAGTGATTGTCCCAAGAGCTTTTACCGTTGGGCAGTTGCGTTCACAGTCTTGGTATAGTTTAGTAAAATTAGAGCTGAACTAAATGGATTATGAGGTATAAACGCCCCTCCCCACACACACACATACCGGAAACTGAACAAACAAACAATACCAAAGTTGAGAACACCTTTCAGCCAAGGATTTTCAAAGAAATAATGTCACTTCCCAGAACACTGAATTAAGAATGGTTTGCTGCTTCCTCTAATATACTTTCCAAAGCCTTCGTGACAGAAGTGTTGACTAAATTCATTATCAAAGCACCAGACCTTCTTGGTAGAAAAAAATACGTGTCTTATTTAACAGTATAAGTATGTGGAATAGAGAGTAAATAAAGAATAGTTTATGTTACAGAAAATGCTGATACATGTTACACATGCACTGCGAAGATGCAAAATGTCTGATTCTGGAAATGCAGAAGGAAAATTAAACCTAATATGTGGAAAATTAAACCTAATATGTGGAAAATCAAGACTACAGTTCATTTCAGAGAGAGGCCAATAGAGAATTACTAGACTAGACAAAGCCTTACTGGGGTACAGCAGTTCAATTTCAGTGTTTGGAAATCTGAATGTGAAATCATGTCCAGTCTAACAAAGAAATTCTAGGCTTTGATACTTGGGAATCAAACTGTCTCTTAGTGTTTGTTTTCAGAAAGGCCTTGGATTACTGTAGATGTGTTTTCCACCTTTGTTTTCTCATGCTGTCCTCTGCTTAGACCACATTTTGGTTTTTGACTCAGGTTGGCCTGAAATACTCTGAAGTATTTACGCAAATATTCCAAAATACTACTAACTCTGTTTTATCGTGATGTCTTAAGATTTTAGCATTTATATTTTTCGAATCCTAATGTGCATTAGTGCATAACTCTAAACTCCATATAAAATGAAGTTAACAGTCTTCACATTTTGGTCAGAGAAAGCAATTCCTCTGGGCCTGTGATCCAAGAACACACCACAGCCTCGGGCCCCAGAAAGTATAAACAAAAGTGAATTGGGAGGGAGCAAACTGGGGAAATATGACTTCATTACCTGAAGGATAATCAGAGGGTTAATGCCTGATATGTAAATCGACCACACTTACATGTGTCTGAAAGACTTGTGACCATTGTCCATCTTGGGTGAAGCCCTTTGGGGAGGATTTGTCTGCCCTTAATGTACCTGAAGGCCCTTTATTAAATGTATCCCCTTTTATTCTTTTGACTTTGTCTGGTCTCTTTTTCTAGCTAAGCATGAATTAGGCATCAATTGCAGTGACAATAGCCTTTCAAAATGTGGGGATTTAAAGGCTGAAATGCAGCTCTTACAAGCACATATATCTTGCATCTGTTTACAACAGATGACTGCATCAGAACTCTTATTTTGACCATATTTAGAAACTGCTGAATGTTTCTGTATTGTGTGTGTCCATGCATAGGCATGACCATCACGGTACATTTCTGCACCTTGGCACAAAATGCTTCATTTAGAGGATGCTGCTCTGGTTTTAAAATTAGTTTCATTGCCTTCAATGCTCATTTACTGGCAGTGTAAATGATTATCAAGTATGTTGAATTATCTATATTTTATTTGAATAAAATCTGTTTGAAACAACATAAACTAGATTTTCATACTAAAAAACTGAAGAAATAGAGAATTATCTTTAGAGAAATCGTGAACTAGAACAGTTCCTAAAAAAAAATAACCATAGGGGCGTGTTTTACCCCAAAAATAGTTGTTTTCCAAAAATGATCTTTCAGTCTAATTTTCAGTGAACAATCTTTCTCACAATTAACTTTTCTGGGTATTTTAGTGTTTTTTTTCTTAAAACATTTTATTATGTATTGTGTAGTCAGGAGGTATATTTTTCTGGTAAACATACAGAATTATGATGTTTGTAAAGCCTATCTATTATCTTAAAATCTTGTCAGAAGCAGACATAATGTGCTTATGGGAGATTGTGCATGCAATTTTTGGCACTGTGGGTATAACTATAGATGCAAATGGGTGTATATATATTGCTGAAAGGCAGCTTTAAGCTTGGGCTTCAGACAGATGAGTTGGACACTAAAGCTTCCATGGGAGGGATGGGTTCCTATTTCATTACCATTTTGAACTTCCTTTTTTTTTTTTTAAAGACTTTAATTTTGTTTTATGTTTCTTATTTTCACTTTTAAACTACTCCTGTGTCAGATTTTGGTAGCATGAAGAATTGTTAGTAAAAATGAGGAATATATAAAATAAGGTATCTAATTAGCAGAGAGGACAAGGTGTTCTGTGTCAGAAAGCCCCATTCTTAAATTATTCGTGTCTTATATGTTCCGAAATGAGTCCTTATGATAATTGGGTGGAAGTGTGAGTGTGTTTCAGGAATTTGGATAATTATCTCTTTTAGAGTTTCACAATGAAGATTTTTAAATAGAAAAAGTTAAAAGTCTCTGTGATGAAATTAAACCTCTATTTGCTGGGCTGGTAGACCTGAACTGCCCCTGAGTGTGTCTCAATAAGTTGCTCTTGTCAGAGAAGTCAATTTTCTTCCCCACCGGTGTTCCAACAATCTTCCTATGCATCTGCTTCTAGTGAGTATTTTTGACAGATGGGGAGAGAAATGCCATTTTCTCCTGCATAATGTGATGTGCAATATTGCACACAGACCTTTAAATTGTCTGTAAAGATTTTTCTCTGATTACTGCAGTAAAATATCACCTTATTTACAATTAAATGAAAAACTCTATTTGTCAGGCTCTTCCAGACAAGTATTTTAAATGTCAAAAATCAGTTGTTTGCTTCAGTTTCAACAGTTATTTGATTTAGTATCTCAGTGTTTGCAGGAGGCACAGGGGACACAGATGATAACGTGAAAAAATGAAGCAATGTTTAAGTCCTGGAAGGTGCTGACAACTTCCCTAAAAAGCCATAAGAATGGACGGCACTTTGAGGCAAACTTTAAAATAGAATGAAATCTAAAATAAATTTAAAACCTCCAATACAAAACAATAAAAACCTTCAAAGCCAATGTTTTATGACATTTTGGAAATCATTCTCTTGTTCTCTGTTAAGTTACATATTGGAACAGAGGTGACTAGCAGGACCTTATGTATTCTAGCATGTAATGGCTTACAATATTCTAAGTAGCCATGAATCAAGGAAATAAGTGAGAAATCCTATTTAAATCCTGGTTTTCTGAGCTATTAGGTGACAAACTAAATTGTGTTCTTTGTTCCCCAACACAAACATAAAATTCACCATTGTTGTAGCAAGTATTAATTTTTTTTTTCCCCAGAATGGAAGGACTTGAGCTTTTGGGCCTTGCTTTCAATATTTTTATTGGTTTGAAAATGAGGAAAAATAATTTTGCAATTGAATTTGAATGAACTGGTGAGGGGACTGGTTCAAATTACAAGACGATTAAGGAAGATTTCTGAAATTACCTGATCAAACTTAAGCTAAGAATATATTTTCATAACATTTCTATCTTGAGAATAGGTTTTCCCATCTGTGGAATTTTTTTAGCTTTTATAATGGTCTTCTGTTTCGCTTGAAACATACAGTACAGTAGCTCTTCAATCTGCTTGTGTTCATTAATGCTTCGTTACCTGATAAGGATTCCAGCAAAGAGCTGGCAGTAGACTTGGGTATGTGAAAGTAAATAATGTAATTAGCTTTAAAGGAGCATAATAAGGACATTATTGATTAGGCATTATTGAGGTGGTAACAGTCAACAGATGAGAATTATATACCTGGAAAAAATTTGTCCACTTTTAATGGAGCTTGCACATGTTTTTTTTTTTTTAGTTCATATTGCTGTGCACCTGTCTCTTCTACTTGGGAGTAGTCAGCCAAGTCCCTCCTGAGGGCAGGGGTGCCGATGCAAAGAACTCCAGTGTGTTGTCTCAGTAAAAGTGTGTGACTATAAATATGTGTGTATGTGTATATATATATATATATGTATGCCTGTGTGTGTATATATATAAACACTTTTTTGTAATAACTTGTTAAATGAAGGTGCAGGGGTTTGTCGGCTGTCTCTGAGCTTGCAGAGTATGTAGCAACAAAATGGGGAAAAGGACATTTGAGAGAAAGCTGTGACATTCCTTGCCACTAGGTCACTCTTTTCCTGCCCATTCCTACTTCTCTGAATACGAAACAGTCTGTCAAGCTCCTGCAGAGATGTGGGTTTGAGGGGTCTGCCTGTCAAGGTGGTTAGCAGGGGCAACACAACCCTTGTTTTGACTACTTTTGTCAAAATAAGTGATGGCCAGAATGCTAGGAAATAGGTAACTGGGGAGCCGTGCCTGTATGCCTAGTTTTCTTGAAAAGCAGATTTGGGAATTGTTCGCCACTGTGTAAATAAATCCTATGCTAAAGTTGTTCAGACCTTGAAATATGTGAAGTTCAGCAGTTTTGATTTTTGGGGTATGAAGGGACATATTTAGCTACTTGGAACAATAACACTGAAAAGTCTAGCAAGTTTTTTTAGTGGTTGTTTATGGTTAAAAACACATACACACAGAAAATATCCCATCTAATTTTTTGTACCTTAAACATAACCACCCAAGCAGCAGCTGAAGTCTTGAGTTTGCTGGTTGTGCTCCAGTGCCATGTGGCTGTTAGCAGGAGTATTTAGGCAGTAAGTGCTTGGCTGGACCTGAGCCAGAATGTGCTTAGTTGTAGAATGGGATTCTAAATTGCTACTGTATGACAAGTGCTTATGGGGAGAATTGAGAGTTCACTTAGCCCTGTGAGTCTCTCCCAGGGAGCCTGCTTGGGAGCTGAGGAGCAGAGAATGAAAATGATAAAAGACAAAGTAGGGTAAGAAATTCACCCAGACATTGCCACTGCTGTGGTTTACCAGTTCTCCCATGAAATGTTCAGGGAGGCATAATGGATCTGATGCCAAGCATGATATGATTTTTATTCCAGGCCTGATGAAATCCTTTCATGTCTTATTCCATTACCTGAAGTCTACCATTTGTGTGGTTATTTAGAGATGTTCAAGATAATATGAATGTGGATATGAAGTCTTGTAGAAAATCAGAATATTACCAGCCAATTCGTGTGCCTAGCTGAAAGATGATGTGTTGAATGAAGCTCTGAGCTAGTGTTTCCATGGATTTGCAATTATGGCTTGTTTTATAATAAAGTCTTTAATATTTAGAAGTTATAGGAAAATGGTCTGCAGTAATCCATATAGCTAATTTACTAACATCAAGAGTTCATGAAAATAATGAAATAAAAATAATCCTAAAGACTAGAATCGAAAAATTTAGCCAGGAAGAATATTTTGTCTGACTGAGAAGCTGAGGTCAAAATCTGCAACAATAAATAATGACAAGTCCATTTTCTTTCCTTAATAATGGTAATGTATTTTTTTTATTTATTTCATATGCACAGTAAGCTGCAGATAGCTTTGCAAAACGATAAGCAAGCCAAGTGCACAAAGTACATGAAATATTTTATTTCTTTAGAGAAGTAAAACTGCAGCATCATGCCAGGACATGGGTTCTGTTGTAAAATTCTATTTTAGAAAATGCTATTCTTCTGAGAAACAAAATATCCATAACTCTGTCCAGCTTGTATAAACAAGCCTTAAATCCTATTTAATTTTTGAAACTTACTAATGACTTTTTGCACCGGCAAAGTGAGGATAATAATGTCACGTTGCTGCTGGAAAGGTTTTTATCTAGTACCTTTTTCTTTTGCTGATTGAAAGGCAGGCCATCTGCCACAAAGTATTCTGCGTTTGTCTTTAGCGTGCCACCTGCAACTTTAAGTGAGACTTGTAAGTGAGATTCCGTCTGTCCCGTCTTCTCACATGCTGGATTTCTTTAAAAGGAAATAGGTTTGGTTTTTTCACGATGCTAACTTACTTTTGCAGAGGAATCTTTAGTTGCTCAAGATGGTTGCAATTCCATATTGGCAGAACATGTTCAACATGGGTTATGGACTTATTTAATCAGAAAAGGTATCTTGATCAGCTATGCTGAAGATACAGTGATGAAAAGAGATGTTAAATAAGTGTCTCAAAATTAAATAATCCCCACTAGTGGTGGGTTTTACACTCATGACTGTGATTTAATTGGAGATATGTAGATTGAAAGCACATTTTTGTAGGCAGGGGGATTAATTTTCGATTGAAGAAGTGTATCCTTATTTTGGTGCTTGAAATGCAAGTGTAGCTCCCACTTCTAAACTCTGTGTTCTGATCTGGTCATTTTGGATATGAGAAATAAGTGTGTGTACCATACTGTGTCATGTCCCCATTGCTGATTTGACCTTCACCCAGCTTACATCCCCCAGAGATAGTTATTTAGTGTTCTGTTAGTGAACAGTGGACATAGGTTTAAGGTAAAAAGGGGTTGAATTGCTCTTGGAAATCCACTGCTTTTTTATTTTTTTTTTTGCGTGATATGGTTGTGGAGGGGAGCTGAGTTTGATAATTAGCAGGTTATTCACTACTTACTATGTTATTCTGGAATTTTGTGCCTGAAAGGGAACTCTATCAAAGGAAAGCATGGGAAATGCCAGGAGAGAGTTTGCAGAAAGGAAATCTTGATTGTTTCTAAGCCGATGGAAATGGAGTGGTGGATTTTAGAGACCTGACTTCCTTATTTCCATGTTATTTTCAAATTTGTTGAATTGAGAGTGCAGCTCTGGCAACATCCTAAGATATTAACAATGGCAGCTACACCAAAATTTCATAATGGAAAAGCTCAATACTGATGTAAGTGTGAGAGAGTTTTCGAGAAGACTGTGTGGAGATGGAATTAGTGCAGAGAGTGAGGCAGGCACCGTGACACGGGAACAAACTGTTGGTAATGAGTGGGAGTTAAAGTAAAATACTGAGTGGCTAGATCATAAAGGATAAATCTCACTCTCTTTTCTTATTTCTGTTATTACTTACAAATGTAATGAGGTTGCTTGCAAAATTAACTTTCTGTGGAGGCTTCATAAAATAAACTAGAACAAAGTATTATTAGATGGGTGAATTTTATTCAGTGTGTTAGATTGAATTAGAGTGTATCTTTTTTGCAGTCTGATTAGTATTTTAAACATGCCTGGGAATTAAGAAGAAAGAAAGAAGTAGTTGTAACATTAAAAAAGGCTCTAAAGCAGATTTTTAGAGAATGCTTTGACCTTGAAAAAGATAAAATGAGAACAAGTGTAAAATAGAAAGAAAATCATCTGCTATTAGTACAAAATACTATAGTGCAGTACTGCTCACAAAGTAGGAAAACAAAACAATAAAGAAAAGGGTAGATGAAAGGTCAATCTTCATAGTAGTCAGACACTTAGATCTATCAGTAAGAAATCATAGTCTAATTATTCTCAACATAGTTAAGTTTTATTTTGAATCTAAGCTACCATAAAAATTAAGGGTTTTAAGGGCCTGGAACAACTGATATTTGGAATCTTTTTATTAAATATTTCTAAATGTTTCTGAAGTTAATGTTTTAGATACTCCAATTTAGCATCTTGTTTTATATGTACTATATCACAGAAATACATTTCAGTGACATTTCTGCAAAGAATGCAAGATTGCAAAATGAGGAACAGCTCCATTACTGCCCTAAACAAAAAGGAAACAGTCACAATCTGATATTTGTTGTTACAGAGGAGATCTCTCCTATGGTTTCTCTCTTGAGCAGCTAGAATGTACGTAAGAGTGCATATATTGATTTCTTATACTTTCAAATAGGGAGAGTCCCTCAGGCTACAGTATTGATTGAAGTGAACATAATGCTTTGACTGTCAACATGAAATGAATATGTTTACATATATAGAGTTTATGTTTGCTATTTTAAGTTTTGTTTCAAAGAACAAAAATAAAGTTGTGGCTTATGAATGACTATTGCCCTTAATAAGCTTGGTTTAATTGGGAAATAAGTGCTTGGAAGGAGCATCCAATGTAAATCCAATGATGAAAACAACATTTAATATTTTTGTTTGCTTTGTTTTTGTTTTGGAGTTTATTTTTTTTATGATTTGCTATGTTAGTTGGGGGGGCATTGCTTTAAATTTCCCCATACGTACTTCAACAAACTTTTGAAACTATAAATGGTTTTCATGGCTTTTTGGTAAAAATACTGTTGTAATTTCCACCACTTCAGGCACAGGTGAGAGATAAATGTCTGTTTAGAGTTCTTACCTGCAACCCAATTTTTTAGTTGATGTTATCAGCTGAGATATACTTTGTGGTCTTTGTTATATGGTCTTGTAATAGAAAGACAAGGCACTTATTTCTGCAGGGTTTAACCTACAGCTTACCTCTAAGTAGACTTCTCTGTAGGATTTTTCTCCTTTTTCAGAACAAAATGCTGTTTCCTATGAAAATTGAAAGGATTGTCAACGTTTCAGGAAACATAGATGTTTTATCATCTACATCATTCTATTAGTAGATATTACTTGAAAATGCTCAAATGTGATGTGAGCAGTGAAGGGTATTTTTCAGAATGTCAATTGGGTTTGTGAAAGTGGAAGATCTGAATGGTGAGGTCTGAATTTCACAGCTTGATTACTGTAGTTCTTACACCATGTTTTCTAAATAATCTCAAGTTGAAGAATGGGGTTACTCCACTCTCCCATTTAGATCAAATTACTGATGGTATCAGGTTTAAAACTGTATTTTGTAGCCAAACCAGTACGTTAAACTGTGTAATTAGCTGGTTTTGTTTTTCAGGAAACTTTAGGTATAAAATAACACAAATCTGATAACATTATGACATATTTGTTCAAATCAGATGATGTTGAAAAGTGCCTTTAAATGTATTAAATGAAAAATGTATACAGCCATCCACTGCTTCCAGTAATAGGCCTAAAAATTTTTAATATATGGACATAACATCAATACAATGCACTGGAAAACCTGTTTTTTCCCTTAGGTTAAAAAAAAATCTGAAGCTGAGGCCATGTTTTGAGCTAAGAAGTAGCTGTGGAACCATAATGGGCAGCAAGCCAACTTGTCCATTCTACTCTGTTTTTGAGAAACTTTCTCAAGTTCTGGTAGTATTTAGGTTTTAGTATTAAAGCAGAAGATATAATTTTGTTTTCAGTGGTTAATCTTTCTAATATACTTTGGCCACATGAAAGCAATAAAGCATCCCAGGGACATAAACACAGAATTCTTGCTTGCAAATGTGGGTGTTGAATAAACATCAAATTAGTTCTGGCTGTGAGGGTAAAAGTAAATATTCCTATCTCATGCAGAACACTCTGCCAAGCATTTTCTTCCTTCAAAATATTGCTGGAAGGAACTTTTCTATTGATTCTTCATATTTTTGCTTTAAAATTCCTAAATTCCAATTGGTAACTATTTTTGGTAATTTAAATTTGCAATACCTCTTAAATTGAATAATCATGAATGTTGTCCTGTCATCTTCAGGGATCTCTTTAGAAATGAAATCTTCTGGTTTTCCTACCCTTGCTGTTTTCTGGTACAGCCTGTGTTTAAGTGCTGAATTTAGACCCATCCTTGGTCAAAATACAGTACTGAAACACGTTTGAAAGAAATAAGTATTCCAACATAGTTTTCAGACTATATATTAGGGCTCGGTTCTCCTTCCAATGATGTGATTTAATAGTGTTGTGAAACTTCAGTTAATGCAAAAGAAGATATTTCTCTTCTATAATGCATGACCTTTGTGGGGTGTTCTCAGGTGACTTCAAGTTGTAAACCAATTATATAATCACTATTTAACTGTGTTTCATAGCAGTTTCTCTTAATTGATGTTGCAATGGGAAGGTGTTCCGGGTCTCCATGCAGCTGTTCCTTGCAGGGATTTCACTAGGTCAAAAAAGCCAGGATTAGGTAACATTAAGCCTCTACTACTTTCATTTTGTAGACTAATGTTGACTGTGATAGCAGACACAAAGTTGTTAGATAGTCAGCAGAATATACCCCATTTATAGATTCAGCAACATTTCTTTATCAGAGCAGTGCACTTTTAGTGACAGTGGATTAAATCAATAACTTTTGTGTCTTCCCAAGGCCGGAGTTTAGAAACTTTCTTCAATAAAATCATTTATAGGCTGTGCAAACTTGTTTGTTAGGTAACGTTGCTTGTCTTTCTTTGGTTTTGTTGTTGAATGTCTAATGATACATATCCATTTTCTCTTTCATTCAAATGTAAATAAAATATGTAGTGAGCATGGAGAAACACCTATTGGGAAAACCATTCCCTACTGTTTTCCTCTTGATGTAGCTGAACAAAATCTTGAAATATAATTAAAACCACCCTCCAAGCACCAGAGTATAGGGCATTTTTTAGAAACCATATGAAAGTTTGTCAATACTTGTAATTATCCTGAAACCAATTTCTGCAGTGTTTTGGGGACTGGACATAGAATTGTGTATGCACTTATGATGTTGATAATTTTTGACATGGTAAATAGCCTTTTCATGATATTATTTGTTCATGGTAAGGCGACTTTCATTCTTTTTTAAGACTGTTGTTGCTAGGGATGCTAGAATAATCTCACCTAAATATTAAGTGTTGATGCTAGAGAACTATAGGGTCGTATGCATGGCTCCATAAAAAGTAAGGATTCTTATCTGCCACTTTCTATTACAGCATCATGGATATTTTAGGACTAAATTTTAGAGCTCAAATAATCTATAAAATTTCATCTTTACCATGAAGAATTTTAAATTAATTCATCTATACAGTAAGGTTCAAGAAAAATTAAAGGAATAATTTTGGAGAACAAATCTCTGTTCTTCTGAAATGAGAACTCCAGCACCACTGCAACAATTTCTTTCAACATTTGAATACAACAGCAAGTTTGAGTCCTACCTAAAGCTTAGTTAGAATTATTGGCATATTAATTGTAGTTATCTTTAACTGTATGTTGTCTAAAATAAATTATTTTTTCTGTTCCACTGAAACATTTTGTGTAGCAATAGCAGGAAACCACATTCTTCATCTCTTCAATGGTCTTTCCATCCCACCTTCACTCATATTTCAGCTCCATGACATGTTTTAAGTAGTTAGAATTTGCTGGGCCTTGAGATCTCCATCTCCAAACCACTTGGTGTGGAAATTGAGCAAATATGTTTAAACTTTCCACAAAAGAAGGGGAGTCAGCTTGAGTGTCTGAACTTTCCTCAAGAGAGTGTTTAAGAATCACTCTTGATTATAGAGGTCTCAAAGGTAGATAATGTTCAATAGTCACCGTTCTTGTCTGTTGAGCTGAGAGTCTGAAAGGGGCCAGAGATGGTTTTTTGAATCTAGTGACTTTAATATCACTGGGGATATATAATATGCACAGTTTTGCATTGTTAGCTGCTATTAAATTTAATTAAGGGTTTAGTCCATGAATCAAAGACCATTTACAATCCTGAGTGAAATAATTCATGGACAAGAGACAGAAGCTGAAGAATGAACTAGAATTCTATTTGGCACCATTTAATCATGCTAGTTGGGCATAAGAGATGTTTCTTGGATGTTGAATTGCACACAAAACAACACACTGTTGATTGTAGTAGGGGTAATGATAATGTGTAACCTTTAGAAACTAGCCTCAAATGTTTTTTAAATAGGAAGTTAAAATAATTAGCTTCTGTTAAATAACAAAATAATTAGCATACCTTTAGGTTGTCAGTCTCAGGCATAAGAATACTGGGATTCAGAGTACTGAAATACTTTCTCCTTAGTAAGTATTTCACAAAGAAAATTGCTTTATTGATAAAGGGACTTATATTGCTGTATGATGATATGTGCATTCTGAGAGAATAGAATATTCCTTTTATTTGTATATGCTAATATTTTACCATTCCTATCCAAATATTGTCCTGATGATCAGACTCTGAATGTGGCCACCACAGTGCTGGTAGGACAGTCAGTCCGTTCTCACAGGCTAACCATTCAAAATTTCAGCATAGTTGGCAGCATATTGTGTTGTTGTGGATCGCGTATCAATCTTATTTTACCTGTAGCCTCTTTCTGTGTTTTGCATTAAAATCTGACAGCAGAAGGAAAGGTACAGGTTCTTGGCTCTTCCTCCAGAGAACTCTGAAATTGTGCATGATTGTTGCAGGATTCGTTAGCAGCTGTTAAGCACTAATTCTAATACTTTAAAGCAAACAAGTATTTGAAGAACAGTTAAGGAAAAAGAATCAGTGAAATATCAAAGATATTTGGTAGTCATGTAGAGAATGCAAGTCTGTGTTTCTGTTAAAGTGTAAAGCTCAAAGTGTGCAGTGGCAAGTTTGTTAGTGTACAGTGACTGGAGATTCTCTACACTGATGATTCCTTTTTTTGGAAAGGTAACTTCTATGGTTAACTCCTTAGTTACTCCTATGTTACTCCTTAGTTACTCCTTTTGGAAAGGTAACTTCTATGGTTAACTCCTTAGAGACTGCACTAAGTAGTCTAACAAGGACATGGTAACAATGTTCATGGCAACATAGAATAAAAATACCCCTGTTAAGAAGCTTTCCAGTACAAGACAACTCAAAATGCCAATTCATCAGCTAGCACTTCATTTACCTTATAGAATATACATGTTCAGGAAGAAAGAGAAAATGTTCCTGATGTCTGTAGTTTAACTAGTAGGTTTGCATGTATTAACTACTCTGTACTTGCAGCTTTTTTCACTTAAATCAATGGGACATAAGGTCAAATATCTTACAGTTTCTGAATGCTTTTTAGATAAGACACATGTACCTAAAACTTCGCAGTTTCCAGTGTAAAGTCAGGCCTGATTCTGCTGACATTAGATGGGCATCCTGACAGAGGCCTTGGGCCAAGATGACAGCCTGAAAAATGTCCCAGCCACTCATTAAAACATTTTTAGCTAGTTACTTTTTGGTCATCTACTGCATTGTTGCTCTCCCATGGCAGTGCTGCTGGAAGTTCCTTAAAAGATGCAGTTATATATGACTTAGTGTCTGTGACCAAATCAGTGTTTGGCTTACTTTTTTTTGAAATACATGTTCTTGCTTATGGTGTAACTTTGAAATCCAAGACAGAAGTAAATATCTTATTTTGAATTCCTTGTCCCTGATGTCTTGTTTCATTTGGGTAATAGAGAAGGCAGTCTTCAGCAAGGTGAGGTCTAAAGCTGATGTTTCTGCTAGTGAAATGAAAGTAATTCTTTCAAAAGTGGAGAATTGCATCTAAAGGGAGTACAACTAGATAGTCCTTTGGTTTGGTGTGAAAATGTGAACTTGTGTTTTATCAGAACTCTATGCCTTGTAGCAGCTGCAAAGTGAGATTGCTACTGCATGTGACAGATATAGGCCAAAAACTTGATGCTGCGAAATTAAACTAAAGTGTGACCTGCAGGGTACTGGTCAGCTGAATTACCCAGACTTTCATGAGATTCTAGAAGAATGGAAGATTTTTACACTATGAAAGACTGCAGTTATATTTACCTTTGTAAAGATTATTTAAAGAAAGAGGGTTTTTTTCTTATCTCAAAAAAAGATATGTAGAAATCCTTAATTTAATGATTTATAATAACTTTACCAGAGCTTTAAAGTGTTGTTTGGGGTTTTCTTTTTTAATTGAATGTATGTGTTCTAAATTCAAACACAAACAAGCAAATGCAAAAAAAAAAAAATTGTGTATATTGCAGCCATTGGCCACCTGAGAGAGGATAGAGGGAGGAATTCAAACCATCTCAGTATTATGTGGTTTAAGAAAAACCTGTCAACATCAGGCATATGTATGATCTCCTCCTCCTCCCTCCAGTCCTTCAAGAAAATAAAGTCTCGTACATGCAAATTTCCTTATGAAGCTGTTTCTGTATTAAGGAAATCACCACGTTAGTGTTTCAGTTCAAGAGATGTGACATGTGATCTTGCACCATGTCTCATCAGACCACAGTAACTGGGAGCAATGGCAAGTGGAAGTGACAGCCCCTGCCAGACCACAACAATACAGTAGTGTTATAACCCAGTAACAAGGACAGTAATGTGTGTCATGCTTGTTAGTCCTTTTTTTTTTTTTTAAGAACATTTTACCTCTGGTTTAATACAGAGTAAAAGTGGTATTAAACACTAACTGTGCCAGACTAAAGTCTGATTTTGATATAAGCTGAGAAGCCTGATTTTCAGAATGATGACTAATTCTGCACTCAAGTTTTGTGCTTGCATTGTTGTCGCTCTGGATAGACACTGGTGCTTAATAGGGCTAACTATTCTGTTCTAACTGGTATCACAGCATCCTGTGTCACAGCCCCTCAGAAAGTCACTGTCTTGTGATGAATGCATGCAATGTGATCTTTGTTGTGACTGCAAACCAATTAAATCCAGATAGATGCCTAACATATTATTAAAAAGGGAAAAGAAAAAAAAAAAGCCTTGGGCTTATGGTTGCTTTCGGAGAGTAAAACCCCAAACAAATTTGCTTGTTACAGGTTTAAGTAGCTCTTGTGGCACTATTGCAAGGCCTCAGTGCCTTTGTGAAAGGTAAGAGGATGGAGGGAAGTGGGAGAAAGACAGAATGAAGTACCCTTATGTAAGTACAGCATGTCTCAATTAGGAAAGTGAAGTCAAGAGGTGCAAGGATACTGAATGGGAGCAAAGAGCCTGCTGGGTTTAGCCAGGTGGAGAAATAAGATGTTTTATACTTCTCTTGGGGTATTATGAAATCATGTACTTTATGCCATCAATGCTGTTATTGTTTGTACTGTTGGAGTACCCAGAAACCCTATTAATAGATAGTTAATGAATTAGTTAATTATTTAATGAGCCCCTTTTCTGCTATGCAAAAGGACAAGTATCAGTCTCTTTGAGGTAGAGACTTCTTTGCTATTTATAAGTATGATAGAAGAAAACAAATAAATGGGATATGAAGCTGTGGTCTCAGTGCCCTGTATAACTATTGTCAACTTTAGGTCTGGTTTTACAGGAAGGTTGCTTGAAATGCTTCCAATGTCTCTTGATGACAACAAAGATGGTAAAATAAGTTTTGGCAAATCTTGTAGATGACATGTCAAAACCTATTCCTGTTTGCTGTCCTTTTAGAAAGTATTGATTTTGTTGTGTGTGCACGCCACTGTAAAGAAGATTTATCTGAGGAGAATGTCAAGATAATGGTTATGCAAAGGCTCTCCTTGAGAGGAAGGTCAGTAATGGAGAAGTAAATAGGGTCTTTATTTAGTGGACGGGTTAGAAATGGTAGTCTCAAACACAGGTATGGTTCATACCACAAGAGATTTCAGCTCTGAGGGCCAATAGCTGCATTTCTAAGGTGGGTTCGATATTTACAATAACAAAGGTGTTCCAAGTGTTTGTGAACTGTTACACCTTTTCAACAGGAAACTGGATTTGCAGTCCATAGATTACATTCCTCAAACCTATGAAAGCAAACTTATGGTTCAGAGATGAGTTGATGGACGAAACATTGTGTGTATCGGAAAGCCATAGAAACAGGTTTAATGTAGAGGCCTTTCCTCCTCACTGTTTACCAAGATTTCTTATATCACTGGTGGCATTTGAACTCTTTGCTCAATATATTTTGAGCAAAATGATTGTTTAATAATTTTCTAATTTTTTTTTCTAATTAGACTATACTCTGACCACCAAATGTGCAGCTGAAAAGGATGAAAAGATCTCATTCCAGTCATGAATGCTCTTTTTTTGGTGCTGTTTTGATTTTCCGAGCTCAGAAAGGTCAGGGTTATTCAGCTTCCACTTGGCCTCCTTCTCTGAACAAGTAATCCACATTTCAAACACATTACAAAGTCTGGCTCTGATAAGAGGCATTGAAGAGAACAACAGAATTCCAGCACATTACTTTGACTTGACTGCACCAATTACAGGACAGGCATGAACAAAAGGCAGTAATGCTCTTGGGATGGAGGCTTTCCCATATGGATGTGTGCTGGGGCAAGTGCATTGTTGACTTTACAGTCCTCTTTGATAAGTGATCAAGAGCTATTATGTTTCTGTATACAAGCACAAAAGAGGAAATTTAAAGAAAAGCGATGTTATCACCTTTTATTGTTGGGATTTAATTACAAGTCACCAAATCACAGATTGTGCTGAGTTGGAAGGGACCCACAAGACTCATGGAGCCCAGCTCCTGGCCCTGAAGAGAACCACTCCTGAAAGTCTTAGATAGGCTCTGGTAGAGCTGAAATATGTATGTGATGAAATAGGAGATCCCTAGCAGGAAAGGAACTGTGGATGCATTTTAATGGGTTTGTTTTCTGGTTAGGATGATTTGAGGGGTGGAGGGGGTTAATGAGTGTTTCTTAGGGACTGCAATTACAAGCTAGATGTTATGTGAGTGTAGTTTTGATGAAGAATGTTTGCTGTTTGTTGAACTTTTGGTGTCTTTGGCAACCAGCTGGATCTTTGCTCCTGAGCTGGCCCACATCTGTAAGCAGTTATAAGAAGTTAACAGGTTTGTTTGTTACAAAGGTTGGTAAACCTTGCAAATAGAGTGTACACAGCAACTGAGACACAGAGTTATAGGGTTAACTTTTTACTAGCATAAAACAGGGAGTGATGGCATTGAATCTACTTGAGTAAAAAAATATATATATATTTATTTATATATTATAACTTGAACTTTCACTGTGAAAACTAACAGATGTTAGAGTTGAATTTATGAGTGTTTTAATTTTTTCTCCCATAATTTCTCAGGTATTCACTTATGGTAATGGGTTTTTTAGGTATGCAGATACAGTTGGGACTCCAGGGAATTCATTCAGCTTTCTCTATTATTTAGTAATTTGAATTTAATATTAGAGCAAGGATATATATTTTTTTTTTTTACTTTAATAGTCAAACTAGAAATGTAATAGCCTATAATAAAAATTTTACTTTTTCCCATAATATCTTCTTGTAAGAGTGTTGTTTAATTCTTGGTTTGCTGTTACAGTATACAAAAGCTACCTTAAAAGAAAATATAATAAATTAAAAGGGGAACAAAATCCTCAACAACCAAACTGACTTTGGAATTCTTACAAAATAAATGGTCTTAGTACTTAATTTTTTTTAGTAAACTCATGTTAGCTGAAGAAGAAAACAGGTTGTCATACTGTGCTTTTGTTATTAGACTTCTATGTTCTTGGTTAATAATTTCAACTTCTGTTACTTCTGATTTTTTTTAAGTGCTCTTTTGGAAAATTCTACTGCAATTTCTGACCAAGACGTGTAGTCTGCAGATGCTCATATAAGTATAGATCAGTCTACAGCCATTCACGAAAGAAATGGTGCATAAACAATATGAATTCACAGAGGACCAATGAAGAGAAAATTACTTTCCTGATGAAAAATGAAAGCAAGGGAGGAGAAATGAGGTTGAGGCATATGAGATTAAACCACCTTCTTCTAATATATAGAAATTTGTCATTTATTATTAAGGCTCTAAGAACTTGCCAAAATTATTTCTTCGTTAGAATGCCAGTCATACATCAACCCTCTTTTTTCCTTTTTCCCAAAAAATTTAAGAGGCAATTAATTTTTGTGTATTGTCTCAGCTTTTAAGCAAAGTGCATCTTTCACATTGTTTGTGATGTATATGGCCCTACATTAATGAATAATAAATATTATTTGCCTAAAAACAAATCTACAGCTGCAGATACAAGAAATACAAATTCAGTGTTATGGTGAAATATTTAATTTTCCTCTTTTTTTTTCCCCCTCCCTGCAAAAAATATTTGGAATGTATTGAATTCTTTGAGTCAGCTGAGATACAGATGGAGCCAGTCAAATGTGGAGCATGGCCAGCATTCCCAAAAAGAAGTTTCAGTGTTTTTGGTTTATTTTCTAGTCAATAATATTCACAGGAAGAAAGATGACGATAACATTGACAGTAGTGTCTTCCCTACAGAAAGCAGAGAGGATGGAATATTTCCATGTTGAATTAAAATGCAACATTGCTGAGCAATGAAAACAAATTAAGGCAAATTCAGTAACTTCATTTTAAAAGCAACAGTGAGCTTTAATTGTCATAAATTCAGAACTAATTAAAAACATGTTGACAAAAATTGGACCAACAGCTTGTCATTTTCAAATCTAAGTGAAATGCAAAGTGCCGAGAATAAATTACAGGGTTTGAATTCAGTTCTTAAGTTTAGTGCATTTACTACATGTAGGATATCTCACAATCTTTTTTGGGGAAAACAGTAAAAAGTTATTAGAAAATATTGTTTTCATTTGACCAATATTTAACAAATGGGCTCTGAATTTGAAGTCTAAATGTTGAGAACTGGAAGTATTTGTCAGCGACTGGGTCTAGATGTGTGATTCAGTCCTATTTTAACTCCATGCTGGGTGAGAACTAGGCATGTGCCATCTCTTCTGCTCCCTCACAACATATAAGGAGGAAATAAAACTGAGGGCATGGGCTCTAACATGGAGCTTCAAGTGGTCCAGATGGGTCCCAAGTCTGGATTATTAAATAAATAGAACCACAAGATGTGCTGTGGCACATAAGTTGCCCCCTCAGTATGTTCCCATCTGCTCTGTTACTAACTAGGTGTAGTGTAAAAAGAAATACTAAAATCCCCAGGGGTTAGCTATTTCAGGATTGATAAATTACCAAAACCTAGAACCATAGAATGGTTTGGGTTGGAAGGGAACTCAAAAATCATCTAGTTCAAATCCCTCTGTCATGGGCTGGGATGCCACCCACTAGACCAGGTTGCTCAAAGCCTCATCCAGGCTGGCCCAGAATACTTCCAGCCAATGGGCATCCACAGCTTGTCTGGACAACCTGTGCCAGTGCCTCACCAAACAAAAAATTCTTCCTAACATCTAATCTAAATATCTCTTTCTGTAGTTTAAGCACTATTCTCCCTTGTCCTATCACTACCTGCTTGAGTAAAAAGTCATTGTTCCTCTTTTTTTAAATTTTTTTTTTAATAAAGCCCTCTTTAGGTACTGAAAGATCCTGTAAGGTCTCCCTGATGTCTTCTCCAGACTGAATAACCCCAGTTCTCTCATCCTGTTTTTACAGGAGAGGTGATCCAGCCATCTAAGCATCTTTCTGACTCTCCTCTGGAGATCCTTTCCAAGATGGGTCCAACAGGGTCCACATCCTTGTGCTGAGTACCCAGAGCTGGCTGGATCACTCCAAGGGGAGTGATCTACTGACAACGGCAGAAACACCTCTCTCAACCTGCTGGCCACACCTTTTTTGATGCAGCCCAGAACAGTTGGCTTCATCATTATATGCTGGTTAAATTAACATGGTTCCTGAATGTAAGAAAAATGTTATTTAGGGAATAGAGAGTATAAATCTTCAAAATATAAAGCTTTGTACATGCAAGGTTTTGCTGCAACTCTCATGTGACAGGAATGCCCTTGCATTCCAGTTGCCCTTGGTATTTCACATCTTTCTGCTCAGCAGAAACGTAAATCCACACTAATATTCTGAATTAAGTTCTACATTGATGTGAACACACTTAAAACATGCCACAGGGTGAGTAACTGCAAAATTCAGAAGCTTTTGCTTAGGTGAGGTGGCGTGCTTGTGCGTCACTATACACTGCAAGCACTGGGTGCTACTGCTGGGCAAGTCTGAAACATCTTGAAATTAGGACCAAAAATTACAATAAATTTTTAAAAAGTGTGGGCTGACCAAAACATCCTTTGATCTCTACACAACTTCAATGAAGGGTTTATGACAATATACTAGATGTCTCTTAAAATACAGCCCTAAATTTTTTAGCGAAGTGCTCTAGGATCCACCCTAACACAAGGTGTAAACCGTATGAGAAGTGGGATGACTGATGGGATGTAAAGTCATATGATTATTTTCTCTTTTAAAGAAATCGGTGGCAAGCGTACGAGTGTGGGATTTTGTTCTCTCAGCCAATTACTTGTTTATAATTGAAATTCCCTCAATGACTTTGCAGGCTTTGGCATCCGCTAGCAAGACCTCAGTAAATGAATAAGAACTATTTATACAACTAGTAGAAATACACAGGAATAAAAGCATGTGTAGTGAAGAGTAGAAAGAAGTTGTTCATGCCTTCTTTGCTGGTTAATGGTCTGGGTAAATCTCAGAGTAAATTTAAGTGCCTAACTGAATTTCACCCTGTCTTTCTTTCAAGGCACTCAATTGCTCAACAACTGCCCTGAACAGAGTAGAATAACACAATTTTTCAGCCATGAGGAATGGTTAAGAACTTAGTTCATTAGAATACCAATTATGCTGAATTACACAACCCCACATAGATATCCTCTATCCCTAGGAAAGCCAGTGGAAGTTTGGGGTCTGAGAGAACTATGGGGTCTCTTGAGAACTATGAATGTAATATTATCCAATTAATTATTTTAAGTCAGTTACAGCTAATATAGAAATGTATGAATACTCTAGCATGCCTTACAAGATAAAATTAGAAATATGTGAGGCTTTTATGTGTGTATATATATACAGAGGTGTGTTCAACAATGTAAAAGCAGGGCTGTGTTTTCTCATGCACCTCATGGCTTAGCTGTTTATATTTTTTTGGTAGCTTGCTGTATTAAGTTGTCACACTTGGGCAAGAAATAAGTTGTTTCATTGGAGGTATAATGAATACTTTGCTTAAATTATCTTTTTTTCTTACAACACAATACTTAGCTGAGAAAATTTAGTACAACAAGATTCATGCAAGAACAGGTTTTCCAGTATCCTCTTATGCAACTTAGAGTAGTTGACCTTTAATTAACAAGCCTCTCAGTGGTGCACCTTACTGGAAAAATAACCAAGACATATACTTTCAGCATTTGTTCATAATAATCACCACTGGGTTTGTTAGTTCTATGTATTTAAAATAACCATAAAATATTTTCCAATACCTCTAACTGAATGTATTTTTTATATACTATAAAGGCCTTTAGCAGCAAGTTCTTAGTGACTTTTTGTTCAGTTACCATGGTAATTTCAAACTTTCTTTAGCTGTGGGAAAAAGCATTCTTTTTTCGCTATCAAGAAAAAAAAGTGTCTGGTTTTGGGCAAGAAGGAAAAATGGACATAGTTTATTAGATGAGCTTGTAGATTTTAGAAAGTCTGTTTTAGAATACATTGGTTTTGGTTTTTTTTTTAAACTTAGGTATCTATAAAATTACTTAAATGTAGAGGAAGCAACTACTTTAATGAAAATTTGATGAAAATTAAGAAAGTTCATAACCAGGGAATACTAGACTATATATACATGTATTTGTATACAAATGGGAATTATATTGCCTATAATTGATTAAAGTCCACATGCTATCTTTGTAGTATGATGATCCAGCTCAGATCTTGGAGAATTTAAAGAAAAACAAAACAAAAAACCCCACCAAAAGCAAAACATAATGAGGTTTGCATTGGAGCTGTGCTTTATTAAGCCTCTTATTTTCATGTGAAGGATAAGAGTGTAAGTATAAGACTTAAGTACAGTAAAAAAGTGTAGGAATACCTTGAATGTGGAGTCTTGGTGTGTGAAAACATTTAATGTAATACAGGAAACAAATATTTTTGTGGACAAATTGCTTAAAAATAATACAAAGACACTTGATCTATTCATGGTCTTTAACATCAAGCATCTTTATTTACATCAACTTGAGAAAATATTGATAGAAGGATTCCTTTGTAGCTTTTTTATTACTATTTGGGACAAAAAGATTTATATCTGGTAATTTGTAATTATCTTTGTGATGGTTATCAAGGCAATATGTTGGTAAGCAATTAAAATCTAAAATCAAAAACGAGCACAGGACAAAATCCCTGCCTTGGTACTATAAAGCCTGAAAGCTTTCATTAATTCTTGCTTGCCTTTATTATATTAAACATTTTTTTAATATTCTCTTGATGAAAGCCAGATTGCTTCTAATTGCATCACAGGTGTTTTTGTGATACTATAATAGAAAATACTCTGATGTAGCAAACCAAGGAAAAATGAGACCATATGAGCCACCTCCATCTCCATTGCTTGAGAAGAGTTTGTGTTGTCAGCAAAGTTCCAGTGGTTTTACCTACAACTGCCAAGACCACCCCATCAAGTTTCTCCACTTTTCTTTTTCTCTTCAAAGCTATTTAAAACATGACTTTCATTTTTGTCAATCATGTTGCCAATGGAAAATAAGAAAAATATTGGCTGAGATGGGGGATAATTAAAAAAAGAAACCAGTAGGCATTTTTCCTTGGTGAATGATACAAAACTGTATCTGATGTGAAGGATAGCTGATAAGAAACACCTGCGTTGTCTATGAGGGAAAAAGTCAAACCTTAGTTTTCAGTGATTGATATTGTCTTATATATATAGCCATCTTTATTCCAAATGAACTATTTTGGAATCGGATATTATTGTTCTAATACAGTGGAAATGTACCTCATCCTGTCCTGCAGTGGAAAAAAGAAGAGTTGTTGATCAGTTTATTTTTCCCCCAGTGTTATCCTATGATGGTAGTCTAGACAAGTATTTTATATATATATATAAAAA
>VWZU01012057.1:391606-406337 GCA_013397095.1 Sterrhoptilus dennistouni | reverse complement strand
ATCTAATAAATAGTAATCTTGCATCAAAAGCCTTGGATTTGGGAATGATAATATTTGGCTGAGACACAAACTTTTGCTACTACAAGGAGCCACACTTTCAGATTCTTTCCGAGGAACTAGACATCTATTTGAGGAAAAAGCCCCAAAATTAGGACTAGGTTTTAAAATTAGTTTTAGTGCATAGCATTTTGTTACACAGCCTAAATATTTGTACACAAAATACTTAGATGCAGCAAATACCTACATCTCATTTCAGAGTAGATTGTATTAGCTTCTAGGATATAATAAATCCACTGGGCCCAATGCCTGAATTAACATAATAATTAAAGTTTCAGCACATTGTTGTAGGTCACAGTAAGAAAATGTTTAATCTTTCTGCATTCATCTGTGTACATTCAAGGCATTGGGAGGTCTACAGAGACTGAATTAAATTTAAGTGTATCACAAATGAGCAGGGTGTTTTAAGAAAAATGTGAAAAAGATTTAACTTTGTTGGGAGCTGTTCATAATTGGTTTTGTTCTGACAATAAAAGATACAGCAAAAATTGGGTCACTATTCAAGTTAGAGCTCAATTAATGAGAGAAAGCAGTGGGTGTATAGCAGCCAAAACACAGAATTATCCTGCATCTGCCCACTTGAGGATTTGGGGTTTGTTTGGCTCACAGATCATTGTCTGTGGTCAGCTGTGCCTATAGGAAAAAACAAGTGCTGGGCTGGAGTGAGTAAGCACAGCATGTAGTAGATCCTCTGAAGTTTCTCTACAAAATTAGTAGAGTGTAAAGAGAATGAAAATGTGATTTTCCAAACATAATTCTAGGCTTGAAAAATTAATGACATTGTGAGGCAGATTTAATGTCATTTTGTGAGTCTTAAGAGAAGCCAAAGAATATTAAAAGTTATCTTGTCCTGGCACTACTCACTAGCCAATGAGAAATATCTGGATGCTGATTATTGCGCCACCAGAAATGGGTCAAGGTGCGGCTTGTTTTGAAACCAATTTGGAAATCCATGGTAAATTCCTTAGTTTTAACAGAATCTCTAGCTGCAGTTTCCCTTTATTCTGAAGTAGTTCTTTGCTAACACAGGGGTAAATGGATTTAGTAATTTAATGGTTAATTTCCAGTGCTAGGCATCCACTTGACAAAAGACCCACAACAGGATGGATGAAGAAAAGTTTTGTTTGTGTTACTGTATTCCAAGGAGCCAAGGCTGGCGGCTGTTCAGCTTTTCTTTGTGCTTGTGCAAAAAGCCCCAAAACGTGGAAGATGAGGATAGAAAATAAGAATGGGAAGCATGAAGCTGCTTAAATTAGTCTGTTGGCAACATGGAAAGTTGCTTATTAACTTAATATTAGAGGGGTGGGGAAATAACTGAGAGGGGTGTAGCAGGAAAAACAAAAGCTGCAGGAGCTGCCCTTGGATACATCAAACATTCCTAATTTCGTGGCTAACAAACTGATAAATGTTGCCTGTTTTTTCTTATGAGATAGAAATACTTCAGTGTGCATATTGTCTCCATAGCCCCAGACTACAGTACAAACAAATAATCCTTGAATAATAAAATAATTGAATAATCCTCCAGTTAAATTGTGTTTTACCTCTAAATTTTGGTTTAGGAATCCATGAAAATGAACTCAGGTAGAAGTGAATTAAGAAAGAATGAACTGCTAGTCTGCAAATTTTTAATTTAATGACAATTAAGCAGATTTCCTAATGATTCACATACCTTTAATTTTAAACCATTTACATCTGTACCATTTCATTGAGTATTGTGATATAATGTTACCTCAACAGTGGAACTGATGGGCAGGATTCTGAAATACTTTAAATACAACTTCCTATTAAGTTTGAATTCAAACTCTTATCCAAATCTGTAAGGTGTAGGAACCTTGGGGAGAAATAGAGATAATAATTACAGAATGGTTTCTTGACAGATGAAGTAATTCCCTTTCCTGAAAGTTCAGAGAGGTTTAAATAATTTTATGAACGTAATAACTGACCTGGTGGTTCTGTGATGAATGCTACTGTGTTTTGTCAAGAACTCTTCAATTTTAATTAATTTGAAAGTATCCAGAGTAGTAATCAAACAGCTTTAGAAATGTAATGGCATGTACTCAGAATTAAATGTCTTGAGTGTTGTGCATAAAGGGCTTTACTTATTTTCTCAGGGTGCTATAAAATGATGAGGGGTTTTAGAAAAATGAAACTATATTCAGCAATACAAAGAAAACAGTAGGGTTGTAGAAGAAGGTTGAATTAATAGGCTGTGTAACTCAGAGTGCAAGCATTTTCTGTATATTGATCCTGTCACTCTGGCTATTGTACGATGGCATTTTCCTAATGTAATAAATGTAAAACCTAGCCAGCCTCTGGGGCTGTGCATCTAAACAGCTGGTGGGTAATTACAGGACACCTATGAGGCACAGGTGGGAGAGGAAAAATGGAGGCTGCTGGTAAGAACATTAGTGTTCAAATTATGATTTGAAGCAAAATTTCACTCACTCTACACTGTAGAGGGATTTTTTTTCTTTTTTTTCTTTCTTTTTTTTTTTTTTTCTCTGAGGGGAAAAAAAGTTTAATTACCTTGGAAGTTTTCATAGAATTTTATCTACATTGCAGTATTTGTGTGTGAATAGTCAATCTGTTTGTAGTCCTTGCTTCTGATTCCTGTGTAGTTTAGTGTGGGACCAGCAGTCGTGCTCAAGTTGTGCAGGAGGAACCAGCCTGTGGTTCCTGCTGTTGTTGACACAGGCTTCAGCCTTGCTGTTTTTAATACGTTTGCTAGGAGATAAAAATTTGTGGAAAATAGATGTCAGTTGCCCAAACATTTGGGGAAGGATACAGACTCCATTGCTTTTTTCCCTGCCCTCTCCAGTTGATGACTTGTTGGAGTATCAGCTGCTGTGGTGAACATGATCCTAGTGCCTTGAAATGAGAACCTCAGACCCTGAATGCAGATTAGATTCTTGAAAGAGTACCCAAACCTGATATTTATTTAATGTGCTTGTCAGTAGAGTGTCACAGCTTTTCTCTTTTGATTATCCTTGTAAGATATGTTAAATTATTTTTTCAGTTGTCTTTTCTTCTGTAAGTGGTTTTAGTGGTTTGTTTGTTTGTTTGTTTGTTTGTTTTTTATGATTACAGTCTTGTTTCTATTTTGTGTCTGTAGGGCAGAAGGCTGTAAATAATGCTAAGCTCCTATGCAGTAATAATAAATATTGAAGTATTTTAAGCAGTTATTTTAGACAAGTTCCTGGAGAGGTAAAATTACTTCTTAATATCTAATGTTTGTAAAATGAGGCAGTATCTCTAACAGTGTCACTCTTTCTTTCTCCATCTTTTTTCTACCCTTTCTATTACCTGAGAAATGAGTTGTTAAGTTTTATGTTAGATCCATGCAATGATGCAAATATGTCGCATTATCTATGACACTGTAAGTATCTCATTTTCTTACACATATTTATTGCATAAAGAGCAGGATAAAATACCAGTGGTACAAATGTGCTGCCTTCAGTGGAATTTACCAGCGGATAGCTTGGCCCAGTCATGACAGCAAATCTTTCCTCTAAAATATCAATACAGCACTAGAGTCCAATTATTTTTTTACTCTGCTAATCTTCTTTTGCTTTTACAGTGTTCCTGCAGGCTTCTATAAAAAGACTTTTGGTAATCTCTGTAGGGAGGCCTCCTTATCAAGCAGTTTCAAAGACTTATGACTTCTGAAAAAAGAAGGAGGTAATACTGAATTAATGGAGAAGGGGCTAGTCAGTCTTCAAAAAACTAAATGTGAAGCATACATAATACTGATTATTTTGCTACTTGCAGAAGTTTTCTTGGATTTTCACAGATTTGATAATAAGACTTGGAGAGAGTTAGAAATCTTTTATATTTTTAAAATACATGCCTAAAATGATCCTTTAAATATAAATCTAGACACAGCTCTTTTTATATATTCATAGTTGGAAATAAAACAGTGCACATATAGTTTTAAAGCTATGGTCAGGCCAAGAAACATGCTTATCAATTTTTGAAAGTCTCATTTAAAAGAAAAATTGGTATCAAGAGTAGATCTTGAAAGCCTTATTTTATTATAGCTTACTGGAAGTGTGTTAGAACATTATTAAACTCTGTTTAAGAATGAATATTGCTGAGCCCTAATGTTTATTGCAAAAAAGAATAAGGGGTGCTGAGGAGAAGGACTGTGGGGTCCTGGTGGACAACAAGCTGTCCCTGACCCAGCAGTGTGTCCTTGTGGCCAAGAAGGCCAGTGATGTCCTGGGCTGCATTAGGAAGAGCAGTGGCAACAAGTCAAGGGAGGGGGTCCTGCCCCTCTGCTCAGCCCTGGTGAGACCTGTCTGGAGCACTGTGTCCAGTTCTGGATCCTCAGCACAGGAGAGAGATGGAGCTGCTGGAGCTGGTCCAGTGGAGGGCTGCAAAGGTGGTCAGGAGACTGGAGAACCTCTCTTATGAGAAAAGGCTGAGGGAGCTGGGGCTGTCCAGCCTCAAGAAGAAAGGACTGAGAGGGGACCTCATCAGTGTCTCTTAGGGGAGATGTTAGAGGATGGAGCAGGCTCTACTCAATAGGACAAGAGGCAATAGGAAGGAACTGATGCACAAAAAGTTCTGCCTGAACATGAGGAAGAACTTTTCCGTGCAGGTAACTGTGAACTGGGATGGATTGTTCGGAGAAGGTGTGGAATCTCCTTTTCTGGAGAGATTCCAGGACCATCTGGACACAACTTGTGCCATGTGCTCAGGGATGACCCTGCTTGTGCAGGGAGACCAGACCAAGTGTCCCACTGTGGTCCCCTCCAGCTTGACCTATTCTGTGATTCTGTGGAGGGATAGCAAGAATTACCTTGTTTATAAACTAACAGTTGTTACTTGAAACACATTAAGGTATCCATCGAATCTCTTTGAATTGTATCCTCCTTTATGGGGGTAAATATTAGAGAATCATAGAAAAAGTTGTGGGGGAATGGATTTCAGAGCTTTAATATTTCATTGATGTCTTGCTATGTGTTTAACAAGCTTTTCCATGCTATGGAGTTGGAACATCCATAAGCAGGCTTGTTTCATGAAGTGGCTTTGTAGTGGCAATGACTTAATTCAGGATCACATTTTCTTAAAACTCTTTGTTATGTAGCTGCTGCTAGTCCATTAAAACTTGATGTAAATTGCCTTGATAGTTATCTGTGATTATTAGCAAAAAAAACTTATGTATTTTATTTGCAGTCAGAGAAATCAGATTTTGAGACTGCCATGTGAAATTATCATCTGAATATCTCTGGTTGTTATTTATAACACAAACCCCTGGTGTTATATTCAGTAATAAGCTCTTGCTTATGGGGACAGTGTTCTTTCCTCCATATCTCCTGTGTTTTGAAATACTATGACCTAAATTGTGATTGGGGGTAAGTAGAAGTATGAAAAACAGTTGTATCCTGTCAAACCATTAAAAAAAAAAAAAAATTGCAATTTTCTTTATTGTCCTGGAAAGTGAGTGTTAATTTAAGAACAAACAATAGTGCCAGAAAAGCCAAAAAAAGCTACAACACATAGGTAGGGTATCATCTGTCACACTTCTGTAGATTTCCTGAAACTTTATTGTCTTTTCCAGAACAAAAATGTATTAAATTTATTTGAATTCAGTTTGCCTTTTACCCTAGCCTTAAAACCCTATTTATATATATTCTTTTATCTGACTGCTGCAGACAAAATACAACTAGAGGTGTAAGGTGTTTTTTTATTATTATTATTAGGGCTTATTCAGGTCTTCAGATGTGATTGGGATTTTCAGTGACTGCTAATTAGTGAGAGTGTTGACCAGCATACGGCTTAGCCAACCTTTGCCTCCCAGCAGGAATTGCAGTTCAATAAAAAAGGTCTCTGAAGGAGAAAAACTAAGATACAGGGAAGAAGAGAGTGGAGGGCAGCACAGAAATAACAGAAAAAAACCCTGAAAGTAAAAGGTTGAAACAATTCTAGAAAGATATGTCACAGCCTCCGGAGATGGTATCAGTGCTAGCATAGCCATCAAGGTTTTTGGTGTGTTAGAAAGTCCTTTTGAGTGTTTCATTTGAATTTTTAAATAGTCACTTCCTGATTCCGGATTTGCCCTTGAATGTTTTTCCCCATACGTGTGCAGGTGGTTGCAGTTCTGTGTAAATACCTGTGGGTGCTATTCTCTGTGAAATACAGACAGGTCACCTGCTTTTATTGCCCTGACCTTGACCAGAGTCCCTGTTATACAAATAATTATTAATATTTTTTCAATTTGCCTCCATTTTAAAGTAAACATTTATTTACTTGACTGTGGACACATAGTTGATTCTTCTTTCCAGAGCAGGATATTGTCCGTTCCTAACCTAATCCACTAAAGATCTGTGCTGTACTCATCAATTAAAAGTTTCTGTTGTCCTTAGTGCTTTGTCTATCAGTTACATTCATAAAGGTAAAATTTCATTAGTCATTGTAGTGATCATTAATCAATTTAACATTTGGAGGAAGGTTATCTGAATTTTTAATGAAGTTTATCAGATATTAGAGTTCAATAGCAATTATTCAAACTAATTTAAATTGGCTCTATTCTTTCGCTATAGATGAAAATTCTTCTACCTTTGTCATTCTTTGGAAGAAAAAACTGTGTCCAAAAAAATTATATTGAATTTCTTGTAATTCTTACTTTAGTTTTTAATGATAACATATCTGATCCCATAGCTCATTTGAACACCAGACCTAGGTACTGATGGTGGCTGAAAGTAGTTCCAGGGTACCAAAAGTAAAATCAAATGCATCCCAAGAAGACACATTTATCCTGATACTACTTCTTCTTTGCAGCCTTTTGTTAAAAATACAGTTTTGGCTGATTGCTTTCCGCGTGACAATGAATTGAGATAATGAAGCTCAGAAAGTATTTTTGACTAATGGTCTGACTGTCTTTGAGAAGTCTTGAGCTTCTTCTATATCCAGAATTAATCAATTAAAAAAGAGTTCTGATACCCTTTGTAGCTGACATATTAATTCCTTTCATTTCATTTGAAGAGGCAGGGTTGCAAAGAGATACTAGGCATGGCTTGTTTAGGTTAAATATTTCTAGTATAGCAACAGGCCATTAGCACATCTCTGCTCATTATTTTGAACAGCAGATTTCTTCAGCTGAGACTTCAGCTTCTCAGATCCCCTTTGTTGCTGTAGGATCCTTTCATAGAATTATTCCTCGTATGCTGAGCAACTCAAAGATTTTTTTTTTTGTTTTGTATGTGAAAAATCTTTCTTAAATGAGAGTATCCTCAACAGGCTGGAAAATGTAATAAACCAACTGTTTTCATATTACATTTCCCATGTTTATAGGAAGACCAAGAGTTATAAATAGCTTCTTCCAAACGTGTTTTGAAGACTAACACAGAGATCCAACCGACTTTTCCCAAATGTTTTTATGTAGACATTCCTTCAATGGTGCGATCTTAGGCAGAGGCAGGAAAAAAAAAAAGAAAAAGGGGACAGTTTTGTCAATCCCCTCTGGAAGGTGTTTTGTTCTACCTTTTTCAAAACCATGCTGTGTCTCTTTTTACTGAGTCAAATGCCACATATTCCTGTAGCATCTCTCTGAGACAACTGCAAAACTGGTTTTACAGCAGTGGCTCATCATGTACATAATACCATTGCAGTGGCATTCCCCCTGCATCTCTGGGAAGCTTATTGCTGCAAAGGGCATCTTTTAACAGGAGTTAATTAGGACTAGAAAATTGCTTGTTGTTTTTTATTGCATCTAAACCCCAGGACATGCTGCACTAATCCTCTAGTACTGTGTGGTGCCATAAGAGATGTATTCAGCTGATGTCTCAGAAGTTTCTTATTAGCTTTGAAACTGTTCCTTATCAGATCATTTAACTCATTAACTCTTTCTACACATAAAATGTGTTAGTTGGGGATTTTCTTCCTTGTTCTTTCATTTGAAATGTGTGTTTAACACGTTAACACCAATAAAGTCAAACTTTTTCTTTCTATTCTTATTCCACATTTTTACTTAGGACAATGAAAAATGAATACAACTCATTTGGAAAACACTCAGCAAGGGGTAAGGTGCTACTGCTTCATCCAAGAAGTAGTACAGAGAATGGATTTTTATCCAGGACACAGACTGCTTTCAGTTTTTGCAAGAATAACTGCATTTGCCTTTGTGCAGCTCTTCTCTGTAAGATACAAGCATAAGAGCCTGCCCTGGATGCAGAGGAAGAATTTACCTTACCTGTTCCGTCACTCAAAGAAAATTAACTCTAAACTTTCCTTTGCACAGGTTTACTTATGGGGAGTAAAAATAAAAATGCTATTTTTTCCTATCATAACATCAGTTTTTCTACCACTTCTGTAAGCAGTCTGATACTGAAAGTCTATGATTCTGATTCTTCGAAAGCTAGAAAACTGCATTTAGCAGTTTAGCTGTAAAGTCAGTGGGAACCTTGAGGCTTGGAAAAGGCCTTTGCAAAGTTGTCCAGTACGGGTTTTAGCTTGGCGCAGAAACAGAAGCCTGTATTTATTTGTTGGTATAATTCTGCTCTGGTTTCCCAGCATTTTACCAAGGCTCATAAATTAGTTTTAAGGCAACAGTAAAGTTGAGTAAAAGTAGTTTCTCCTGTGAATGTAGAAGTGATGTGAGAGTATTTGACGTTTTGCAGTGTGTTCTTAATATAACAAGAATATCTTTAAAAATCATTATTTTAAACTTTGGAGTTTTGAGTAATTTTTTGAGGCATTGTCACTACAATATAAAGTGCAGGATATTGTAATCTACTTCTTAATGATGCAACTGCTAATTAGAAAAACGTTCTCTTATTTTCACCTTCCAGCTATTTAGTATTTACTGTACACTAAGATGGCACCATTCCTGAAAACTCCTGCTTGCTTTCCTCTCCCTCCCCAATTGCATTTCTACTTTTGAAGTGCATACTCTGTGTGATTAAATAAAAGGATATGAAAATTAGTGAGGAAATTGCATGGTGTAGCCATTTTAGTTATGAATTTAAACGGCTGTTTAGCAAAATGGAGTAATTTATCACTTATCTAGTGTTCCCTGCAAGTCATTTATCATGAGTAGCAACTATTGTAATTGTATTCTAACCTGCAATGGTGGGAAAGGATCAGAGGCTCATACTTCAGAGGTTCATAATTGTGATTGGCTACTGATTTGAGGATTGTGTGTGAAACAAAACAGGAGCTGGAAAACTTTCCTAAGTTTCTTTGCCTCATGATATTATACCTGACTTTGTATCAGTTATGCTGTTAATTTTTTCTCAGCAAGTAGAATTTTTCTTTGCACCTCATTTTACTGGAATGGATACTAGTTTTACTTTTATGTTGGACATCAGTAGTGCAGACTTTGGTGTCCAGGATCACAGGTGCATCGTGTTTCTTGAGATAAACCATGTTCTGATAGTACATTTCCAGAACAACGACTATGGCAGTCCAAAGCACTTGGTTATAACAACTAACCAAAGTTTGACTTTGTCATGGTTTTGAGCAGAACATTTTCTGCCAGAGAAAGGCTTGGATTGGTTCACCAGATCCCCTGAACCTGTGGAATTATTAGGCATCTCTACAGCCTGTTTTTACTTCTCTGATTTTGTTCTCATGTTAGACTAGTCATGATTACCTCATAATGAAATTATTCCTCCACAAAGGGAAGGGACACAGAAATTTGTACTTAATGGGGAGGGAAGGGAGCATTAAAGAAAACAGATTTGGGAAGATTAAAGAAAGTAGATCTGGAATCATGAATCTGATTTTTTTTCTCCAAATTTCTTCCTTGGGCTCTTCTGTGAAGACTTGTTTCGAGGGAAATGAGTATAGTTTCTGGAAAGGAAAAGAAAGATTGTGAGAAATGAAAGGAAGTATGGAAGATTCTTCTGTTAAAAAAGGTTATTCACAAGACATAGCAACAGAAAACTGCTAGTGTATAACAGCAGCAGTACTTAAAATTAAAAAAAAATTAACTCAACCCTAACTGATAAAACAGACCCTTTTCATTATTTTGGAATTAATTTCTTTGGCTTTATCATAACTCCATCATTTTTGTTGGTTTTGTACTTAAGTCTTAATTTTTATTTTTTTTTTACTTAGTATTATTTTGGTTTCATCTTTGAATTCCTGTGTTTTATTTCTAGATGCAATCTGGTCATCCTTTATTGTGTGATTGGGAAACAAAAATGGTTAATTTGGTATAACATTTGAGAACCACTTTATAAACTTTGTAATCTTTTGTCTTAAGACCCAGTGAGTGACGTATTAATGGAAGGGTAACGGCTGGCTTCCTAAAAGAGCAGTGTGCTGAGAAACCTTGTGCATGATGCATCCTGAGACCATTCCAGGTTCAACAGTGCACACCTCATGTGGAGAGTATTCCCACTGTATGGAAAGGCAAACCATTAGTGTGTTATTCATGTAAAGTGTGCCAGAGAAGTAGCAGTTCAAGCTCTCTGATTTTATTGTATCAGTCATTCTTGTTAATGGTTTTGTTTGCATGCCGTTTTAGTGTGCTTTTCCTAAGTTGCGTTACTTTCTCAGAAAGACTTAATAAGTTGATGGTTTAGTGGATAAATGCTTGAATTTTAAATTGTTGTGAAATGGAGCACTGAACAGTACATCTGGGAACATACTAGACTCTTGTTTGGCATAATTTATTTATTCAGAACACATTTAATGTTTTGAAGATTGTAGAGAAGTAACTTGGCTCTTAGAAGTAGAGTATCAGTGGTGTCAGCTTATTTTCTCTTTGACAGTAATTATTTTGGCAGACAGATAAATTGACAGCACTCTACCAGGTTTTGCTGTGTAATACTAGATGGGTTTGTCACATGAGTTGTTGGGGTTTAGTTAATAAACTTTTGGGTACTCCTTATGTAAAGGAACATTGCAGCTATCAATAAACAAGTTTTATTTACTCTTGCTACAATTTTGTTTCTCTTGTCTGTTGTTCCATTATTGTTACTACCTAGTAAGATCAAAGCATCTAATCCTATGTATGTGATTTTAATCAGGCTTGATCAAATTATTATGGATACAGCCAGACCTAGTTTATGATGGAATACTGCCAGGGTGGATGTGCTATAAAACTTGGCATAGTGCTTATGCAGTCCTATAAAACCTGCTAAGGCCAATGGAAGTATTGCTTCCATATATTTTATCAGACTAAGGATTAAATGAACTTCCAAAGAATTGGACATTAAAACTGTTGTTGATGTCAATAGGGCAAAGAAACAAACCCTTTCTGCAGCAACAGGTGCTTTAATAGAGCACTTTTCTTGTTCAAATCCTTTCTGTGACACAAACAGGCTGTTCTGTATTTGCACATCTCCTGTAATTCTGGTTTTTCACTGCCATAATATACAACATTTTACAGTACTTAAAATTCAGAATAAAAACATGCTATACTCCTTTATGATGTTCATATTATCTCGTGCTTTTCTGTGCAGGTAATTACATTTTAATCATTAAATGAAGTGCAACACTTCATACTGGCTAGAATGACTGCCATGCATTTTTAATGGTTTTTCTAAGTGTCATTAAGTGATAATTTGAAAAAATAAACAAACAGCCAGCAGTTTACACAACTGGTTATTAATGAAGCCTGTTTTAATTTGCTTGAAGGATCAACAAAAATCGTGGTATGAAATGTAGCAACAGATTATGAGTGGGTTTTTTATGTAAAACATTTGAATATTTTATAGATTTTTTTAATGTCCATTCTAAATTCATGCAATAATATCAAGAGTAAAATAGCTCATCTTTTTGATATTAAAAAGTTGATACAGAGTTGGTTACAAATATTGTTTACTGGCTTTTCTGTCCTGTGCTGAAACGTTTTGACTTATGTGCCTTCTGCTCTCTGTGTGCAAAAATCCTGGTTTTCAGTGACAAAGCACAAAAGATTTGTAACCTGATTTCCTCTTGATTAGCCAGAATCTTTGCTAGGCTGTGGCAACCCTGTGGGTGTTACCTCCTATCTTCCCATTTCAGAGCTGGGTATGGCAAGGCAGATTTGGAGTTGCAGTGCCCCATCTTTTCCCAAATATCAAAGTTAGATTGAGGGCAAATATGCCTGAGGTTTCATCCAAATGATCATTAGAGGGAAGTTTAATTTTTTGTGAGGAATGAATCACTCTGAAGTCTGGAGAAATGTGGAAGTGTTTTATTGGTATTCCCTCCCCTGCTTCAAATAATTTATGCAACATTTGTAGTTTGACCAAACTAGAATATTGTCATATAAGATGTTTGAATTGATGGCAGAGAAACAGTGTAAAAGGAGCAAAGAATAGGTATTTTTTTGGTTTGTCAGGTGAGCAAAAGAGATAGTTTGGTAGGAAAAGCATGCAGTTAGTGTGTTTATCCACAGTGTTCAGGTTTTTTCACCAAAATGTTTCCTCTGAAGTAAAATGCTGTGCTAAGTTTTAGTTGTTTTTTTTTTTCTTTTGTTTTCAATTGAAATTCATTTTTTAAACAAATGAATGCTAATTTTCTGTAAATATAAGTAATTTGTTCAAAAATTTTAATTTAGTGATATTGAGTACCATGGACTGTGTATTATTGAAGCTAAAGAGAATGAGAGAGCATTCAAAAATTAACAATGAATTCTCTAGGGGTATTGCCTGAAGAATTACTCAATTTTTTCTTGGATGAACTGCTTGCTTCTTCAGGTCCTTGCTTAGGAATACTTTTTTTTTAAAGGGCCTGGCATGTATTTAAGTTCCATACATTTTCAGGTCTGTGTGAATGCTCTGGTTTTACAGGAGGAGTTTACAGTGCATAATGTGTGTACATAAATATTTTTCATGTTGATTCATTTATGTCCTTCAGGTTTTTTTGTGGTATAGTCATTAAATACCTGGGACAAAACTACAAATAGCAGTTGCTGCATCTGTTTTATCATTTCTCCATTGCAGGTGTTCATGCTGCTTTAATATTCCCGTGCAGCAAGCACCCATAGCAAATAAATTTGCTCTTGAGCGTTTTATGCTTTTATTAAATATTCATTAGATGAGATGCAGGCTGCTGCTTTGAGTGCATTGAAACCTCAGAAAATGCATTGTTTGTGAATCCTTTATGCACCATGAGCCGAGGTGTTCCTCCTCCCATGAAACGTGTCAGGGTCCAGCATGTGTTCCTATCAGTTGCTATACAGCTGAATCTTGTTTTGAGCTATAAAGAGAGCATAGTTAATAACAGTCATTTTGGGGCTTCTTTACATGGTAGTCTAGAGTGATTTGGCTGCTGCCACAAAAACAAACAAACAAACAAAACAAAAACAAAAAAACCCACCAACCAGCCAACCAAAAACCCACAAACCCACAAAAACCCAACAAACAAACACAACCCCCCCACAAAAAAAAAAAAAAAAAAAAAAAAAAAAAAAAAAAAAAAAAAAAAAAAAAAAAAAAAAAAAAAAAAAAAAAAAAAAAAAAAAAAAAAAAAAAAAAAAACAACCCCACAAGAATTCTGCATCAAATCTGGGAGAACATGCTTCAAGTAAACACAGGCTAATAACGTCTAATGTTCTTATTACAAAGCAAAGTTAAAGCAAAATGCAATCATTATCTGGTGACTTATCTGAAGAATTTTACAGTAGTGTCTGAATTACCCTATTATCTAAAGAGAAGCATTTTGAATGTGCAGGATCAAAGTTAGTGTATAGGGTACCACAGAAGACAAATACACCCAGGGACTTTTCAAAAAACCTGTATCCTCACACCTGTTTTTTGTATGTTCTGTCATTCACTGGTCTCTTAAATTCACACTGTTATTCCCTTTATCTATATATTCATGCATATGTTTTGAGTTTGTTCTGATAGTATCACACTGATGTGTGCAGCTCTGTCCTGAAGATTGAGTTTATTCTCAAGAAAGATGAAATTTTACATCCTCAGGTTTTCACACCTTCATTCCTACACTGCATAAAACCTGCAGGCCTTCATTGGGATTTTACTAACTTGTTACTAGCTAAATAAATATTTTTTGCCTTTTTATGGCTCTAAATTCCATACATTTCTAGTACAAGGTCAGTGTACATGTTAGTGTATAAGATTTTAGGGAAATCATAATGTCTGTATATGTTATACTTGCTTTTTTGAGATTGAAAGCTCAGCTATTTTTGTTTCACCTTCAGGATAAACTAAGAAAAATAACCTTTATGGCACATACTAGTTAGTAAAAGTACATCCCAGAGAAACAAACCTGTTCATTTACTGATTCATGTTAACTTGCTCTCTGGCTCTGTGCTCTATAAAGCTTTAAGGTAGATTCCTAAATGAATGCTGTGTAGATTTAGTTTATTCAAGACCTTAGGCAGAGCTACTGGAAGTATCTAGGTTATTGATTCTTTTTGAGGTGTCATAATTTTAGTGAGAGTTGGGAAGGAAAAGATCTGTGCTTTGACTAGAATAATGCTTTGGTCTGTACATTCATCTGAATGTTATCTATTTATATGTATTTCAGATCAGATTGCTTAAATAGCATTAATACAATTGCTAGTGCAGTTTATTTTCTGAGTTTAATCATGTACATGAAAATTCTGTTAGAAAATAGTTAAAAATATGTTCACAGTAAATCTCATTTATCTCCTTCCTTCATGGATTTTAAGTGTTTTAAATGAATTATTTTTTGATACAGTGCTTACACTAATACTGTTAAATTAGCTATGAAAATAATTCATGCAAGTTGCCTTTAATTAAGTGCCAGC
>VWZU01012057.1:356606-386606 GCA_013397095.1 Sterrhoptilus dennistouni | reverse complement strand
GTTTATAATAAAAATGGCTAAAGAATAGAAGTGTCTTCTCCTTCTAAATTATCTGTTTTGTGTTTACAAGAACAACACTACACAGTCAGTTTGAAGCTGTTGACTCAAGTTTTGTGGTTAGGGAAGTATGGCTGAGATAAGTTTCCTCAGTGGTTACGCATGACACATATGGTTTCCTTTTCATGCCATAGCTGGAGGTCTGCAGTGATCTCCAGTACACTTGTGATACATTTATTTGACATATTTATCCAATAATGAAGATGAAAGATTTGATAAAGTAAAACATTGATCCAGTGTTCAGTGATGTTTGCACGTATAATTAACGTTATTACAGTTATTGTTAGTATAAAACATCCGGGACTAGCTGCTTTTTGTAACTGATCAAAATTGTTCTGATACTTGTAAGAGTGCATATGCTCTTTGCCTTTCAAATTCAGCTGAAAGAATCGTAACGACAATGCCTTAAATATTGCTTTCATATTGTTGTTAGTGTAAATACATTGGAGTTTATATACACATAGAACTGAAAACCGCTCTTGACTCCTTCCAAACAAGTAGCAAATGCAGAAGAAAAACATATTAGTCATCTTGGTTGACATGAATTTTCATTTTTCATTACATTAAAGTGGTTTTTTTTAAAAAAATATGCCTGCTGAAAATGCAGGAGTGCATGAATGAACTGAAGGATCACTGTTGACTCAGCTACGATTTTTTGACAGTCATGGTGTGTAATGATTACAGAAAAGTCCATCACTAACATCTTGTAATGATGTGGGGCTATAAAGGACACTGTGCTACTTTTCTATATTCAGTTCTGATTAGCTACCTCACATCAGACTTTGAAGTGTGTGGAACTCTCATGTTCAGGAGCAATAGTGTGGTTATTACAGGCTGCTTCTGGGATTCTTAGGTAGGTCAGACAGATTAATCCTTGATGCAGTTGGGAAAATGTGCCTTTTGGATCTGTTGTTAAGATTGCTGTTAAAATGGTTCCTCTAAACCATGGAATGACGTGTAGTTGTCAAACGTTTCCTTGCTGCTTTATGTCAGCTGTCATCAAAAAGCCCGATTTTCATTATCCTGTTTAGTGTAGGCTTTGTCTTTCCTGAGACAACTCTCAAAAAGGATTCAACTCCACTGATTAGGGTTTGCTTTCAATGCTTATAACATGTTCAAAGTATTATAATTAAAGTTTTAGGAGCCTTAATATTAGCATTATGTTTACCTAAACCCCACAAATACGTAAATATAGGAGACTACTGTGCTTGCGATACCCTTCATTTCCTAGGGAGGGGCTTAGTTGAAAAAGCAGATGTAGAATATATTTGTCTGATAGCTGAGATGATGCAGAAACTGTCGCTTTCACAATCATCCTTCTGTTCTAAAGGTTTCGATTTTGCCCTTAGAAAAACTTGTGGATTTGTTTTTCTTGACTTCTTGGCTTTACTATTTCCTGTGAGTTAAAATTACTTGCGCTGAAGAGGTAGGAGGTATACAGGATAATAAAGTACAGTTTCAAATAAGAGTTTTTAGTAGACTCTCTTGTATATAGTTGTTCAGGAATGTGAGACAATTGAGAAAGCAAAATAAAACATCAACAGAAACTTCACAAAAAAAAACCAAAAAGGCAAACAAACAAAAAAACCCCAGCTGGCATAGATTTGTTGGATTTTTCCCTGTAGAAACAAAATAAAACCATTTCTCCTCCTTTCCCCCAAAACTCTTCTTGTCCTAGCTGTACCTTCTCTTAGATTTCAATCTTAGTTTACTTGTTCTCCAGGCCTACTTTCAAAAAACATCTCTTAGATTTCTCTTTCTAGGGAATTCTTTTAGGCTGTGTGTGTTTTCAGATGTGCTGCTTTTCTTCTGTTTTAAATAAATTTTATTTTTAACTACTTTTAAAAATAAAGTATATTGAACATTCAAATCCCAATATGTCATTCAAACTGTTTGCTATACTTTTAAAATTCTGTTAGTTCTTGGCACAACCCAAATGCTCCTTCAGGTACTTTAAACTGAAAGCCCTGACCTTTTTCCCCTGCATTCAAATAGTATCAAATGAATGTTACTATAATAACTATAATATGTATTTTATATATCATTTCATTGCAAGTACAGGAAAAAAAAGTCCAAGGAACCATGTTGTCCTGAATTAATGTGATGCTGAAAAACTGGTCTGAATTTATTTTATTAATATTTTGAAAAATGTTGACTAATTTCAATAGTGGTAAATAATGTAACAGGAAATGGCTGTCCAGGAACAAGACTTGTGCTAAGAGAATTTCCCTAACTGAATCAGTTTAGTGTTCGTTTTGGCCTTCTGCTTGCCTACTTATTGCTCAGAATATGGTGTTCATCTAGAATCACTGTAAAAACTGTTTTCCTGCTCAGTGCTAAACTAAACTAAATAAATCTCTAGTCCTACAAACCTGCATGTATTTAGCATTACTTCTAAAGTTCACAGACATCAATTTTCTGTTGTGCAGGACTGAGAGCTGATAGTCTCATGCAGACTTGTGTTAGTCTTTATCTCCCATATGTCCATATTTGACTTCAAATATTTTTTCCATGCAGAAGATATATCTGGATAGTATTTGAAGAACTTCTGCTCACATCTGAGGATGGACAATATTTACATTGTACAGACTGGTCCTGAAGTACTTGAGGTGTGTCTGTGAGGTGGTTTGGTCAGCTGTGTGTTGGCACAGTAAGCCAGTGCTCAGTTGCATTGATTTCACTTTATCTTTGTGTCAGTTCAGTGGGCGCAGTGCTTCCAAGTCCAAGGACAAACCAAAGTGCCATTCTATGAAAAACACCAAATGTTTTGGTTATAAACCAAATCTCCCAAGCTGTGCCACCTGTAACAAAGCTGTAGCTGTACCACTACAAAGACAATGGTGACAGCAGCAGCATTGACACCATTTTGAGTGCTGCCTAAGGTTATTCTGTTCTTTTCTCTCCTTGCCTTGTGGAGTATCTGTAAATTCACTTTAAGTTCAGAGCATTGGGGTAGGACTGAAGTAGAGAATGTGGGATTCAGCATTAGCAGACTTGCAGTAAAGAGGAGAGAGATACAAAAAGTAGCAGGCAGTTGATGAGCCAGTTGGAGCACATAGAAGAAAGTGTGAGAATTAAAATTTGGGAGGCTGCAATGGGATTGTAAGAGATGTATTGTTGTAGTTCAGTTTGAAGATGTAAGATTTGCCCTGGTGGATGGAAAGAGACAGATAGATGGATTATTTCTTTTTGAAGACTTGTCTGGGAAACTGAACGATCTCCCCAGGAAAATCATTCTGCCATAATTTTCTCTGGCAGTAATACCACCAGAAAATATGGTAGTATTCACCAGAAAGTGAGGCCTGAACAAACTGTATTTGAGAATCTGAGTTCTGAAAATTTAAGTTCAATCCTCTTTCTCATTATCTGTAACTAATATGCAGAATTCTTCTTTGTGTGGTGGTCAATACACTTTTAAATAAAATTTTCTTCATTTATTTAAACATCTTAAAAATAGCAGTAGTTCTCAATGAGTTTTACAAAGAATTTTCTTTAATCCTGCATTGTCTAATATTGTTGTCACTTCCGTATGCAATTTTTTTTTTTTCATTCCTCAAACCTTTTGCCTAGTTGACTTTGATCTGTCACCACCTGGATAATTTATGGATTATTAAGATGTATCTTGTTCTGGTTACCTCTATAAATGAGAACACTGCTGTTCTATAGCATGAATATCTTCTGGAGGCTTTTCAATATATAACAACAGAACAGTTTTCTGATAACATCTTCTCTGAAACAAGATCATCTTGGCTGTCCTGGATATGCTCTATGGGGGTTATTAATTTGTTTGGGGTTTTCTTTAGATCTAGTATTCCTTTTAATATAACACACTTGCTGAAAAGCAGTTTTTCAAGATATTTTAGGACTGAAATTATCCATTTCCTAGGATGAGGAATGTAGCATTTTTAAGGACTGTCTCTGCTGGCTTTCATTGACATGGTCAAGAGCATAATGCTTATACCATAACAAACTGATAAATACTGTTTTAATGAAGCCCAAAGAGATGCAAATTTGAGCTTTTACTTCCTCGTGTTAGCTACACTAGGAAAAGCTATGCAGAAACCTATTTAAAAAAGAAATAGCTGTTTGTCTGAGGCAGTCAGCATTGGTTCTCAGGGAGCTTTCCTGTGATCCCTGCTGACAACTTCTGAAAGCCAAATAAAATGGACCAAGGTGTTTGGCTTTGTTTATCCAGCAGTGTAAGAAGGTCTCATGGTACTTAGCATTGCTGTGATGTTGGCAGAACAGCAGAACCTGCAGTAAGTCCTTTGTCTGAGGTGGGAAATATGTCCAGAATGGTGCCAATTCTACAGGTAATAGTTCGCGCACTGCCAGAGTCACTCCACTGGCCGAGTAAAGGTATATTGGACAGATCAAAAACTCCTCAAGTGCAAAAATGATCTTACTTTCTTTACAGAATCTCACTGTGACATTGACCTTCTGGTAATGCCAGAAGGTAATGATGGTGGCAAAATAAATGTTTTGGAGATTAAATATTTTATTTCTGTATGCAGAGAACTGGACCTAGTCTAAAAAATAAGTGTTCCACTAAAGCTTTGCATAATGCTTAACACAGAAATTTAAACTTACAAACCCCATTATGCCTTAGAGATTTATCTAAAGTTCTCTGTTTTCCACACTCATGGAAATGGTGCAAAAGATCAACATACGCATTGTTGTGAAGATTAAGATAAAGATAAAAAATTACAACTTCAAACAAAGATAAAAAAATTACAACTGTCCCAAATCTCATAAAGCTGCATGTACATTTTCAAATACAGAATTTGATTTTGTTCTCAACATTATTCCCTGAAAACCTCTGAGATGGAACTTTGAGCAAGGAAGAGGAGGGCTCTTCTGTGAAAGGGGAGAAAGCTTAGAGGACTCAATCCCTTTGCCAGAGGCAGAACAATATATTTTGTAGTGATGGTTTGGGATGTCCAAATTTTCTTCATTTTAATATCTCTATTAAAATTGAATAAAATATGGTTTAAGGAATGACAAAAGAAAGGAAAAAGTCAGGAGAAAACAAAATCCCCACTGAAAAAAAAGTCAGCCAAATTTAATTAGATTGTTCTAGTGTTTCAATACTTCTCTGCTCCTCAGTCTAGTTTGTTGTAAATAATCTGTGATGCTCTATGGGTTTGAGACCTTCTAAAGCTGCCTTAAAACAGCTCTTTCACTGCATCTTCAATGCTTTTTAAACAATGAGTGTCATCAAGTGAACACTGGAAAAATCTGACAAAAATATTAACATGGTTTACTGTAAAGTAACTAGATAACTAAGTTATCCAACTAAGAAAACATTAAATCTTTGCCAAATTTTAGGTATGTATAGGTTTGGTGGTGAGTATGGCATGCGTTGTTCCATCACTGCTGGTGCAGTTATAGGTGATACAACATTTCAACATTTATTGAAATGTGTATGGGCAGGTTGATGGAATAATTCAAATCTAAAAAAGTCCTGAGTCACGGTTATCTCTTTATTATGAAAGGCTAAGGCTCTATTGCCTGTTTTAAAAGTTAATTACTATGTACATTATTTGTATTATTTTAAAACTCAAAGTTTGCATTGCTTGTATTTGGCTCTGTGGGAAGTTACGTCCTGACCCAGCAAAGTGCTGAAAGGAGAGGGCACATGGAGGACAACCTGTATCATGAGTGTACTGACTGGGACTAAACTTATTATTTGGAACTATACCAGGAACAGTGACTGCTCTGCCAGCAAATGTTCACATCTCGGCTTTGTTTTTCCAAATTACTTTAACTGGCATGTCACTACTGTATTTAGCTATACTCTGTAAGTATGCATTGAAACAATGTATTCTGGATGCCTCCAGAGTGGCTCTTTATGCAAATTAGTGGATTTTTCTTTGATGAAAGAAATTATTTTTGGAAAGCAGAATAGAAGTGCCTAAATGAACAGAAAAGGAGTTTTCCAAAGCAGTGGAAAGTTCTGACATGAACAGGACATTTTAAGAAGCTCTAACTAAGAGTGCAAAAATGTTGAAATAACTGAAAAATGTAGAGTAAAATATCTCAAAATGATAAAAATTTTCCCCGTTCTTGTTGGCTGTTCATTAATGCTATAGGTTCTGTACAACTACCTCATCTGAGGAAAGTTCTTAAGTTGTAATAATAAAGTTCAGAGAAAGTGCATGTTTTCAAATAGGATAAATATTTGCTGTAATTTTCTAACTTTCTCAAACTTCCTTCTAATTAGCATGTTGTTTTAGGGTGGGGGGTTGTTTGGTTTTTTTTTTTTGTGGTTTTTTTTTTTTTTTTGGTCCCTTTTTATTTTTATGGTTACTGTCTGCCTTCTCTCTGAAAACTGTCTGTACTTCTGAAGAAAACTCGTGCTTGAATTCTAATGCAAATTTGATACCGTACGCTCTCTTACAGCTGTTCTAATTCTGACATCCTCCATCTGCCTAAAAAGAATCATAATTTGTGCATTTGTAGTGCCTTGTCGGGTGTACTACCTCTTTTTGTTTCACATTAATTTTTAATCTTGCTTCTCTTCTCCGCACAATCTTTAGCTTGCTGATCTGGCTTCTTGCTTTTTCTGTTATTGTTCTGCTCTCAGATATTTATTTTGAATATTAAAAATATATGTTCTCTGGGAAGATATGATACTTAATGGCAGTATTTAGTATCTGCTGCAAGCTGACTCCTGGGAAATGTCTGGCAAACTTTTTCCTAGACATCTCTGGGTTCTGAGTCCTCTCCTGAGTCACTCAGGAGAGCATTATTGAAGGATAGCAGATTAATAAACCTCATGTTGCCAAGACTAGCAGAGAAGATGATGTGTTAATGTGCAAGGAACCATTTCAATGTTCAAGGGAAAAAATAAACAAAAACAACACAGATAAAATGCTAAGTTTTGCTAACACTGCAATGGAGATGCTTTTGTAAAGATATTTGTCAACTGCTGACTTAGTTACTGAAGGTCGGGGATTTTGTTCTCATGAATACAGATATAATTTTGAGAAAGGAATCACTGGCACAGGATTTAAAGGAAAGAGCTATAGTTTTTAGTGAGAAGAGAGACACTAAATTCTGTGTATTTTGGAGTTAGAAGGTGTGTACCTTATTTGGAGAGGCTATGTGAAGTAAATTTGGAAGTGGAGAGGATATATTTCTCAATGCATCTATCTTTCTCTTTTGAAAAGGTCATGTCTTGACATTATGCCTGTTCTGCCATTTATATGCATAGAATGATAACATACTTTGAAATGCTACTTTGCTAAAGAACATTCTGTACATTGAGTTATTACATGGCAATTTATAGTGTATTTTTTTAATTCGTAAACATGTTTACAAGCAAGTGAAAACAGTGGGGGTATGCTTTTTAATATAAGTTTTCTTGATTCTCTAAGCATTATCTGAAAAAAGGACAACTCCAGGAAAGTGTAGGGAAAAATCAGGAGTATGCGTATGGAAAAAAAATAATCTTTCTTACAGCTGCTTACAGCTGCTATGTTCTGTGATCTGTGAAAGGCCCCTGTCAGTCCTTCATTCATCAAAGTAGCTGTGTATCTTTGATCTCTGCTTTATAATAGTCTTTTAGGTACAGATGAATGCAAGTCACTGCTGAATACAACAGTGAACCGAATGGGCATTTTTTGGAGGCTCCAGAAGATCAGAAATGATGGCTCCTGATTTTTATGTTTTTGTGCAGTATTGCACCATGGTGACAAGAATCAGTTGGATTCCCACATTTAAAGTCTTTTCCATCATCTGGAGCAATAAATAGGACATGGATGCATGTTGGGTTTTATTAAAAATAGTTTATTATTTTTAAAGCTGCCTACTAAAAGTTTTATGTATTTGAATCAACTTTAGTTTAATATTTAAAACACGTCTATTGAAAATATAATGTAGGGAGGAGCAATTGATACTGATGAGGAAAAGAAACAGGTCTTGTAAGCAGACCCCTGAAATATTGCACCTTGACAATACAGAAGCTTCATTGACCACAAGCAGGCAGGGGCTTGCTGAGTTGAGATTTAGCACTTCAGCTCCAGGAGTGTGTGGTACTTGAGATTTATGTCAACCTCAGTGACGCAACCAGCCAGGCTGTCTTTAATTCTGCTCCACTCCCAGCACTATGAAAATGACTGCTGACTCTTGAATTCCTTGGTGGTATTTACAGCTCTGGCCTGAACTGCTACTGTGTTCTGTAAATGTTCTGCTTGTGGAAAAAGAGCTCCCTGCAAGCCTCTTAATTTGTGCTGTCAGTTTCATGGTTTAGGTTTTCTAAATTAAGTGGTATGGCTTGGCCTTCAAAGCTTTTATTAATAATTCCTGTTAATTTATCTCACTTTCCCTCCAAATCCTTCACTAATTTAGCTTTTCCTTAAAGGAAATTTCTTTTTATCAAAAAATATCCATTTATTTAATGTCCTCTACTAGCTTTGTCCAGTCCTAGAATTGCACTTTAGCAGCCCTTTGCAATCATTATCACATTGAATGTGTCAAAAGTGAAAGGGGTCATGTTCTAGTGATCTTGGGAATTATAAGTTCCAGCCTGCCAGTTGTTTTTCATCTGAGGTACTTGGGGCATGACACAAATGAATGCATAAATAGCAGATTTCTGCATATAATTCAGTAAATGCTTTTAGAAATCTACTATTTGTAAATAAACAAACAAGCAATATGTATTTCAGAAAGAAACTGAGAGAGGCCCTGGAGCAAAACTATGAATACAAATCAAAAAAATATTTTTGGGGGAAGCAAAAAATGGATTTTTTGCATGCTAAAGTTCTATTGTAATTGATGTTTATCATGTTTTAATTTTCTTGATTTCTGTTTCATTTCAGTGAAATACAGAGGTGCTAATTCAGAAGAACCATTTGGCTTCTGTTTAAGACACTGGAGTTCTGCTGTTGTAGACTTACCCTAGGCTTTGCTAGCTTTTAGTCAAACCTGATGGAGTTCAGTGTCTAAACAAAACTGTGCAAGCCTTTGAGGGAGGCAAAGTGATTTTTTGGTGGTGTTTGTTTGGATTTTGCTTTGTCAGGTTTTTTTGCTTTTGTTTGATTATTTTGGGGGTTTTTTTTAAGTAGCAAAATGTCTAGGTAAATTATTTGAGTAGGTCACAGTTGTACTCCACAGATTTCACTCGTTCTCTCATTCACTTTCATGAACTTTTCCATCAAAACATCTGAGTGGTCAGGCCTGGAATTCTTGTGTTCAGCACAAAGCCAGGGGCGTGCTGGCTGTGAAGCACTCACTGCATCTCTTGGGCTCCCTTTGCTGACAGTGACAAACCAGTTTTTGGTCCGCTGCTTTGTCCTCATGTTTTTAAGTCAGCAGTTGTTATGGTGGCTACTTTGATTCAGATTTTTGCTTACTTCAGGCTCTGTAGCTCTTAAACAATGAGCAGCAACCACTGCCTGTTTTCTGCTGGGAAGGTACGTGTGCCATATGTCTCCCCATGTTCCACTAGCAGGAAAATGAGCTGGTGTGATAGACTGCAAGCGTGCTGCCATCCTCCTGTTGTCAGATTGCTGTCTTCTGTGGAGGGGGTGTCTGTGCTGTGCTCCTGTCAGAACACTTGCCTCGACAGAAACAGCTTTTTCTCAATTTTGCATCTGGGAATGATGTTTTGGGAGTGATTTCCGTGAAGAAGTTTTCTTCGTTAACCAGGAAGGCCATTCTTTTAACCCTGATAGTTCTGCTGCTGCTTTCTCACATGTATATTTGCATTTGTTATTCATTCATAACAGTCTTATTCCTATTACAAATCTACAAAAAATATATGTGCAATATGTGAAATCTAAACTTCCTGTCCTGAAATCTGCAAGTCAGTTTCTGTTCAAGAAAGTGATGTCTGAAGGTGTCATGGAGATGCTGGAAGTTGACTTAAATTCTGTAAAATTGTTTGTTTTGTTTTGTTTTTTTCCCTTCTCCTGAGTGCTTACACAGGTTTGGTTGCTTAGATCCTAGTTCTGACACATTTATGTGTCAGCTTGTTATGTTCTTCGTGTATGCATTTGCCTGAAATTAAGAAACTCAGTGTACCTTCAGCCTCCTGCTCTGGGAGGTCTGACTCAATGGGCTTAGCAGGAGAAGCTGGCTGAGCACAGAGCAGTGACAGTCACAAAGCACGACCGGGATCCGTGATGGTGTGTTCAGAATGTGGGAGGGAGGGCTCAGTTCTTTGGGAAAATAAAATTTCTGTTCTACCTTCTTGGGTGAGTACAGTCAGCACCAGCTTATTTTCTGTAGGGAATTCTCTGCCTGTTTGCCCTGCCGAAGTCATGATGATGTGTGAAATTCAGATTTGTTCTGATAATAGAACAGTGGTCTGATATTTAGATAATGCTATTTTAGTATAAAAGTGCTAGAAAAAGCATGACTAATGGCCAAGACCATGAGGACAGAGGTTCTGGACTGCTCCTGTCTTTTGCCTGGTGCTGTTCATGTAAGTATTGAGCTTAATGCTCACACCCTTGTGTTCCCCTCCTGACTGGCTGTAAGTATTTGCATACAGAGACCATTTATCAAAACAATTCCACATGCTGCAATGCAATATTAGTTTTCAATATAAAAAGTGACCAGTATTGAAATAAAATTATCTAACCATGCTTAGTTTATAAATATATAAATATACTTTGCTTCTGGCCAGAACACCTAGCTGTGGTTGAAAATCCTCTCAAAATTTCTCTAGTATGAATGAAAAAAAAAGTATTTACTGTCATTCTTGTGGCCCACAAGAATATTTTTGTTAGCCACAACATAGAGATGTCAGGTATTTATTTCTGTAAAATATAATTTCTATTCATGTTAGCACTTACAAGATAGTTCTGCCTTGCAGAACTCCTGTTGTAGCATTTTGGACATTTCAACAGTATAATGGTATAATATCTGATATAGTCAGAATTTGTTGAGTTTGGTCTGAAATAAAAAGCATCTAAAGATGCTTTGAAATAAAAAGCATCTAAAGATGATCTAAGATTTGCACGTTGACTCTAATTGAGTCAATATAGAAATCAGTTGTTTAAAATGCTGACTAATTTAAGTAAGTGTGAAAATGGAGCTTTGTCTACCTTCTACCATCAGGCTAAAATAAGGTTAAATACTAAGATTCTTTTATTTTATCCTTGGGGTTTGGTTTTGAAATCACTAGAAAGCTAAGTTTTAAACACATTTTTGAAACAAAATCACAATTTACTTTACCCAAAGTAAACATCCCTGCATATGTATTTTTAATGCTAATTTCTTTTCCCCAGACAACACTAAGCTAAATTTGAAAACAGTTTCAGCTGGCCTGAGATCATTTTGGAGGAGTGCAACAACAGCATTGGTCATGTAAAATGAATACTTTAACTTCTTTTATTCTTGAATTACTTCTGTTTGTGCTGCTGTGAACTAGAACAAGAATATTAATACTGCATGTCCACGCTTACCCCTGGTTATTTATGCTTTTTTACTATAGAAGTATAAGTGTGCCAAGCAAAATCACTGGATTTCTGCCAAGTAAATGGCCCAACAAAGAATTACAGTCAGGAGTAAACGGGGTCTCAAATTAAATGCAGGCCAAGTGATGTAGGCTTAGTAAAGCACAATAGTGGGACAGTATAAGAAATGTTCCTCATCTCAGAATTATATAGACAGTATTAGGGAGTATTGTGGTGTCAACAACAGATGGGAAATCCATATTCCAGTGGGAACATTTCTGAATAATAGGTGAATGCAGAAGTTAAGATATCAACATTTTACGTATATTTTTACATATCTTAAAACCACATGATCCCTATTTGTTTCAAGCTCCAATTTTGTAATGGTCCCTGGTAATAGGTTTTTCAACTCTCCTTTATTCACTGTAGATAATGCAGGTTCATTTGAAGTATGAAACAGTTGCAGTTTGTGTTTAGTTCTCTTAGGAAAAAGCATTCAGAGACTGTAACTTATAACTCTCCAACATACTCTAAGGCAAAATAAACTTCTCAAGCTGGTTTCTTCTACTCCTTTCTGACCACAAATTCTGGAGCCAAGGAGGGACGATCAGCTATGGCATTTGTAAATGATCACCATTCCAACATTTTTATTTTCTCTGGTCTGAAGTGTAGAAATCTTGTACGTCAGTCACGTGGGGTTATGCAAATTGAAATCGGTCTGATTTTTTTTCTGTTATACTGTTTTATATAATGTGAGCAAGAGCATCAGCCTTTTGACTGGTATTGGTAGAGAATAGAGTCATTTTTCTGAAAGAACAATGTATTTTTAACAACTTTAGTTTTGTCTGTTAAAAGGAGTTAAAAGGTGAAAGAATGCTATAGAAGAAAAATAATGCACATTTGTGGATGATAGGTTCCCTATATTGAAATAATGGCCCTGAATTTCTGTTTCAATCTTGATCCAGAGAGGTTTTGAACTAATTTTTCTTTTTCTCTTATACTCATTTTCTCTTTCTCACCTTATTAAATTAATACTGAGGAAGGGTTTCAGACAGTAAAGAAGAATTTCTTTCTTTCTGCCTGCTTTTGGTAGATTTTTTTTTTAAGCTGTTAGAGGTTTCTTTCAGATCCCTACTTTTAAATGTTGAATACACAAATACATACAAAGCAAATCTCAGGGTTTGCTGGATGTCCCAGGATCAAAGCAACTGATTTTTTTCAAATATTAAATTATGATACATTCCTGGAAATGTCACAAGCAACAGAATCCTAGAAGATTCCCATGGAGTTCATGTCAACTTTTTAGAGTATTATCTATTTATTGCCTATTTAATTAATATTTTTGGATAGACAAAGCAGCACAAATATATTCTTCTGAAATGTGCTCTAAATATGCTCCTACTGTTTATGCTGAAAATACTTAACATTTTCCTTTGAGACCTTTTGATTCCAAACGTTTTAAAGCTAGAGGAACTTTGAGATACAGCTGAAATAGTGCTAGGGGTAATTCCTGCAATGGTTTTATGGTCACTTCTTAGCTGAAGCACTGCACCTGCAATTCATGTCAGATGTCTTTAAGATCATGTAGCTTAGGGGAAAAATGAAGTAACTCGTGCGTGATGCATCTGAGAATTGTGGTTTTTAATAAAAAATTTCAACTAGAGCTACCAGAATGAAAGTTTTTTTGAGACATTTAATCAAGGTGCCACTTAAAGTATCACCAAACTTAAAATATGGTAGCTTTGCTCTGCATAGCAAATAAAAGCAATTTTTTGTTCACAACAGACCAGCTTGAAATACTGAGTCTGTGATTTTAAACACACTTTGTAAAACCGAGTACAAAATGAAAAATGAATTAAGTAATTTTACAAGGAAACCACTATTTCAGAAAGCGTAGTCTGGGCGTGGGGTGGGCATACAAATTTGTAGGCCTTGGTGTTGTTTTATTAATTTACCTGTATGGAATTTAAAAATGCTCTATTATAGGGAGGCCCATTTACAGAGAAGAGTGTTTAAAAGAAAATAGAAATTCTCAGGTGTGAAGCCTTCAAAATATGGGGACAATGGCATGTGTTGTTGATATCAATATATTGTATATCACACTGAGGATGAAAGAAAAAGGAAGAAAAAAATATAAATTATAATTTCAAGTGAAATTACTAGACTTCTTTTGAAAAATACATAAATGCTTGATAAGTGTAGGTGTGCACTCTGGGGGTTTTTTTTTTTTCTAACTGAAATTAAGACTGTAGCTCATTCTGTCCTTCAGTAAGAGCAGTAGTGATTAATATGTTTTTTGGTTTTACCTTTAGTACCATTTTTTTACTTTTTTAGAGACAATTACTCTTTCTGTGGTATTGCAGGCTTCCTGATTTGAGGAATATGAGCACTCTTAGTAAAGTGTATTTTATTTTTCTTGATTCATTTAAGCTGTTATAATTACTTCACTTCACAAAGTCTTAAAGCCCCTGTGAAAACAATACAAGTTCTTTGCTTAAAGAAGTAGGAAAAAGAATGAGGATCTCTTTGAACCCTGCCTTCCTCCCCAGAGTTATGTAAATTCATATAGTGAAATCATGGCCTTTTGAAATATTCTTTCCAATCTGTGCAGTACTCTTCATGAAAAGTAAGCTTAGAGATAGCAAAATCTACTTATTGAATGTTTTGTTACTCACTGTAAACCACCAGAAAATAGGCAAGTATTTAATTTCATACTCTACAGATACTGCTATTCCTTCAAAAAACCTTTCTATCGTAATCTATTACTGATTTATAGAGGAATTCCTGTATCGCAAGGCACAGAATTTAATCTGTTTTGCTTTCAGTTTAGTGTTCAAGATAGTGAATAGAGCAGATTGCTTTGAAAGGTGGCACAGGATTGAATTGAAAAAACTCAATGCACACAGCTACCTGGGCTTTGTGCATTATAACAGATGGATACCTTAATTAATAATTTCCTAATCAAGTAGCTTGACATATAGAGCAGCTATCACTTCAGGATAGTTATATTTTAAATGTATAGAAAAGATTGCATTTTTGGACTGACATAATTCCATAGTTAATAGAGTGAAATCTCAGGCTGATTTATGCAACTTTTAAGATGGAGTTGTAGTATGAAGAATTCCCAACTTCTGCAATGATATTTATTTGACAGGAATAACTGTTGTACTGCATTGGAGTATCTCCAAGTGAAACATTTTGCCCCTACTGTGTTAAAAAAAAAAGGAAAAAAAAAAAAAAAAAAGAAAAAACTCTACACATTTGTTAATCGAAAGGAAATAAGTGTATATTCTGCTTCATTGTATTTGGTGTATTGAATGACAAGAAGTTCAGTAGCATTAAATATACAGTGGAACAGAAATGAAGATCATATCTGAATCTTTTTTAATAACATTTGTACCAATAACTAATGAAGAAGAAATGTAATATTAGAGTGCAAATAGAAATTCTAATTAAAAGTAGATTTGTGTCAGTGAAAATTTACTGTCTCTCACAAGGTATCTCTAGACTTAATGTGAGAGGGGCCTCTCTCGTATCCTCATTTTAACATTCTTGGAATTAAAGCTGCATATAGCATAAAGAGTTTCCTCCGTTGGAGGGGAGAAGAGAAAATCTTTATCAGCAGACAGTGAAATAATAAATTTTATGTTAATTTTTTTCCTTTTCAAACTTTTAACCTTTAACAATACTTTGTTCTGAAAGTGGCCTAGCTGCAATTTCACTGTATGTCTATTTAGAAGAGAAGGAAAGATGTAGCTTTATCTAATCAATGGACTTGTTTCTTTATTTCAGTGAAAGCAAGTAGAGATCTCATGTTTTAAAGATGTTGCTCTTCATTGATCATAAATTTGTGAAGAGTAATCCTGAAGGATTAACAGAGTTCAGGTTCTTACAGAGAATCAGGAATGGCAGTTCTTTTCCATAAGTGACATTTTTGTCAATAGAGCCTTCACCAGGTGGGCACGTGGCTGCTCTTATATATGCTAATGATAATGGTAGCTAAAGGTGTAAGATGGATGTTCTGTTCACACAGGTAGGGCTTATTCTGATTTTTGAGGCTTCATTCTGTCGAGCTGCCTCACAGATAGAAGAATCTGTGCTGTTATGGATCCATCCAATGCTGCAAATTGGATGCACAAGGGAATGGCAGGGATTATGCTGTGAAATGTCTTGTATGCTATGCATAAAGTCTAATATTTGGCACATAAACCCTTACCATGTCACTAATTACTTTCAGTAAAAGTAAGTTTCTTGAGGATGGAAAGGGCAGACATCAAGGGTCTACCAACTGCCAAGTTTGCCCTTGTTTACCTTTTAAATCCAATCTGTGTAGTGGATGCCTAAATAAATATATACATGGCAATTTTAAAAGACTTATTTAATGTGTTGAGAAGCAATAAAAATCTCACCTTAGAAACTGTATATATAGAATTTCCCAACTCAGTTATTTTCCCTGCTCTCCAGGTTTTGGGGAGATCCTGTTCCATATAATACCTGCAGGAGGAAAAGAGGGAGGAACTTGAGGCTTTGTGAAGGAAGAATAAGGCACAGGGAAGCGATTCAGCATTGCTGCTTTACTTTGTGGCTTTGGCTTTTCCTTCCTGAATCCTTGCTACAGAAATAGCATGTTATGGGCATTGTTGCTACAAGCTGCTGACGTTTTAAGCTGTGACATGTAATCAGGCCTGTGGAACATTCTTTCACTTACTAGTTTAGCAGTAGGCCAAATTTGAAATGATTAATGCTTTCTAACTGGCCAGATGTGAACCAAAGGCAAAACAATTCCCCACTTCCAGGGTTTTCTCTGATGATTTTATATATCTTTTTTCTGAAATAAACTATAAGAAAAAAGAAATACCCAAACATAAACATAGACCAGAGTAGAAAGTCAGTTTTAACAGAGGGGTTTCAACATTTGTAAATTTAATATTTAGTTTTTATATAAAGAATAAATTGTAGGTGTTTAAGACTATGCATTACTGACATATAAATTGCAAGAAAAACATTTTGAATAGTCCAAATGCACAGTAAATTTACAGTTCAGTGTGGCACCCTTTTGATATGAACACCAGACCTCCCAACTATGATTATGCCTCTTCATATTTAGATCATGATCACAGAGTTAGTTTTATGCAAACTCTACTATTTCTGTATGAATACCAGTGAAATAAATAATATTCAATATTTATGATTATTAGCAATTTGTGTAATGGTACAACAGATTTATTAAAATACGGGTTGCTTTATGTGTAAGTCTGAAATACATGTGCTTTACAGAAAGTCTTGAAGTTGGTATTGGTACTGTGCAGTATGACCTAAAGTAATGAATGCTTCGCTAAGGGAGTGAATTTCTTCAAAATGATCACATTTCACTCCAGCAAGAATTGAGGCTTTGATGCAGTTTATTTGCTGGTACTAGTTCTGCAGTTGCTGTATACCAAAGATAATAGTAGAAAAACATTGATCCTGATTATAAAGCACAAAATCATATGTGTATCTGATATCTGTAATGGGTAGAGATACATCATTCCAAATGGATGAAGAAGAGATCTCTCAAGGCTAGGTAGATGTTCTCTAACAATCACTTGTTCACTTTCCACCGTGTTGGTGTATGGAGGATGGAACTGCACCAAATCTATTTGTTAATTGCTGTTTTATTTGTTCTCTCTAGCCGTTTGTTGTAATGGATTGTGGTTGCTTTTTCAACACTGATGAGAAACATTTGCAACAGAACTTTGTTCTTTTCTGTATAAGGACTATTTTTTTGTAATTCCACAGATATATGTAATATAGTGAAAAAGCAAGTGCAGAAATCCAGATTTGGCTACAGATTGGAAAGCTGTTTGTCCCATTTTAATTTGTTGTTCAACACTTTCTTTCACAGGAGTATGATACTATAAAAGGGAATGTTTCTATGTCTGTTAGTGCTTGTACCATGGCTTTCATTTTAAATGTGAAATAGGTTCCTGAATATAGTTTATCACCCATGAAAAGCAAAAAAACCCCAAAACCTAATAACAAAAACTAAACCCCGAAACTTTTTTTAAAGAAGCAGTCTATCCATTTGGTCCTTTGGGATGCAGAACCTTGCAGCATTTGGTATACTTCAGCATCAATTAGTTTTCACTGTTTCCTGCTTTCATTGTGTCGAGTCACATGCAGGAACCTGGAAGACTTCAGAAAGTCTGAATTGAAGGAAGTTGGCTTTTCAAAGAGGGTTTCTGTTCAATTTTTTAGAAAGCAGAACGGCTTTCACACTTGCACTGGTTGATTTACATTGCCACTGTGAGAATCCAGTATTAGCAGGAGTGAATCCTTGGCAACAAAATTTCGTTGCTGGCTGGTAGACTGAGATTGACAAAGGATGGGCAGAGCTAATATGGATATATGCCCAGGAATTAATTACCATCAATAAAAGTGGTAGCCTGATGTATCATTGATGCACCTCCTATTAGAATCAATTACATTATGTACATTATTTCTATAATGCACCACTTGATCTTAATTGGGGTTGGCCCTGACACCACTCTAAAACTAGAGGTGCTTCCATTGATTTCCACAGCACAAAACCAAATCTTGCCTTCAACAAATCACACTCAAAGATCATCTCAATAATTAAGAAGGGGCAGCATTTTCTACTTTTAGGTAAATAAACAAGGTGCTCATGTTTAAGGAGACATTGTGGTCACGAGGAATCTGGAAGATACTTATCTGAATACTGTTCTTGAAATTTCCACATATAAGTGTCAAGCTGGTTTGCAAGGCTCATCAAGCCTTTGTGTGCCTTTCCAGAATGCTGGATGGAGCCCATTTCCTGACCTGTGGGTTCATAACACTAGATTCTCTAAGGTTTCTTCTTTCCTGATACCTACAATGCATCATATGCAAGGATAATTCCAGGTTGAAAAATGATGCAAAATCCTTGGATGGCTGAAGCCACATATCTTATGAAGCTGTGGATTATCTTGTTACTGGCAGAAAAATGCACAGGACTTGAGTAGGCAACAGTAATTTATTCAGCTAACACTATGCAAGTCCATTGACTTCTGTAGCTATGTTGACCCCTTTATATCCGTATAAAAATGAAGCAGAATCTTGACACTCGTAGTCGTGAAGGTTGTCCCTATTCTGTAATCTCCTATTAATCGAAACTGTCACAGTTTTCAAGGAATGTTGATAATCTAACGTGGCTTCCTGTATAAAATAGGTCATTGGGTTTAGCTGAACTAATTTTTATCAAATACCATAGCCATTGTACTGTTTTCACTGTCCCACATTTTATTTTTATATATATATATAATCTACCACATTTCACAGGAAATGTTTCTTGTAGTGAAATGGTCTTCCTCTTGTAAATGCGTCTTCATACCAGAATTGATCTATTTTCGTTTTATTTTCCTTTGTATTTGGGTCCTCTGTTACCCACTTTATTTCCCTGCTACATATAGGTACTTTTGTACTGTGACAGTTTTCCGCCTCATTGTTAACTCAATCGTTTTGAATCCTTTGTATTTTTTCTGTGGATTTTATTTTCCAGTCTTTCGGTCACTCTTGCTGATCTTCTTTGTACTTGCTCTAACTTTTCTCATCCTCCATTGTCGTGATTTTTTTTTCAGTTTAATATCCTTCTTCTGTGGAGATTCCACTACTAAAAGTTAATGTTTAGCTAATAATCCACCAGGACCATGCAAGATTTTTCCAGAGTTATTTAGACTATCCAGCTTCCTTTTAAATTAGAAGGCTTCAATTTCTATTCAGAATACATCTGTGTTTCCTGAAGAGTGACCTGATAAATGCTAATATAAAAAACAAGTAGAATTTGGGTACATTATGCCGATTTTAACTAGTGTCTTTTAAGTGTGCACATTCAAAGTTCTGCTGTTTCATCTTCATTTTTTTTCCCACATCTCCTAGGTCAATTATTACACAGATTTTCGCCTAATTATCTGTGATTTCCCGGCTGATGTAATTGCCACTAACTTCTGCTGACCTTAGTAGGAGCTATATCAAGACATTACTGTGGAAAATCTTACAGACTGGTGCTTTCAAAGAAAATCTCAGACTCAATCTCATCATCTTTAGTCTAACTATGATCAGACTGTATTGAATGGCATATTTATTTACAACAATTTTATGGCACTTAAATATCATTTTGGCAAAGCAAAGTAACTAAAATAATATAAATTAATAATATGAAAATATATGAGAAATGTGTTACTTGCTTCCTGAAATCAGATCCTGTGGGGTTTGTCATGTGGTGTTTCAAGTAGCCAAGAAATACAGTAAAGGAAATGTTGCTTAAAACAGATAACTTGACCTATACATTCACCGTCCCAGTAAAAGTGAGAAAAAGATCCATGAAACATCTGTGCTGTACATACGGCGGAAAATGTCCAGAAAGAGCAAGTGAGTTTCCTATGAAAAGTGTATGTGGAATCCATTAGTGGGTTCAGATGAACTTAATGAGCTAATTTTTTTAATAGACATCGGTATAGATTACTGTAACATAATTTGTATAGGAGAAACGGAAATGGAACAAGTAAATGGGTTGCCATAATATTTGAAAACACTTACCGTGCTAGGAAACTGCTGAATAATTTTCCTGTGAAGAAATATAAACAAAGCAAAGCAAACATTAGGCTTATTTCAAGTGGTGCTGAAGAAATTCTGTCTCTTCTGAAAATACTCCATGTGAAAGGATACTCATGGGAGATTTTTAACTACCTGCATCTCCGTTGAGTAGCACTTTCAGCAAATTAGCAAGGAAATTCATAAATTACAGAGTAGTCAGACTTGCTGAATGGAAAGCAGGGGATCCCAAAAGAGACATCCTGAGTCCATTTCTTGCTGACATGAAAGTGAATGAAAATGGGGAAAATTGGAGGACTATATCATTAGTGACCAAAAAGGGAGTTCATGTCAGAAAGGAATGCAATTTACTGATTAATTTAAGGCTATAATTTCAGAAGGAACAGAAAATAACCACAGGCAATAAAGAAGAGTGAAAAAATAGTTTCAAAATCCAGGAGCATCAGTGTATTTTGCTAGAATGATTAAGAACACACTGTTTTTCTTCAGGTTTACAAAAGGAGTTTGATTTACAAGTAAATGAACTTTTGGAATTCTTCAGTTTTGCTGAAAAGATGTTATATGAAAGGCCAATATTTATAGCAGCTTTAATGGGGAAGATGAAATTGAGAATTAAGCCATGTGTCAAGAATTGTAAGTCTCCGAAACTCACTATGGTTATAAGTACTTGGAAGGTGAACTCAAACGTGACAGTTACGAATGGGGGAGGAACACAAATATGAATTCTTCAGAACATTCTTACAGGGATGATTACCAAAACCTTCAGAAGTTTTTATAAAGAAATATTAACCTGAATGAAGGGGATAGGCATATCCTGGTGTACCATGCCCAGTTCTAGTCTGTGAAATTTAAAAAATATAGAGAGGATCCCAAGAAGTGTGACAAAGAGCACAGCAGAGGAGCTGCATGATTTACCCCAAGAGGAAAAACTAAAGCAGCGTAAGGTCTTTTCTCTCTAGTAAAGTGAAGACTCAGGGGAACCTCATCCCAGCATTCCAGTACTTAAGGGGCAGCTACAAACAGAACAGAGGCTCTTTCTACACAGGAACCAGCATGGAGAAAACAAGGCGAAATGGGTGCACATTGTACAGAAACATTTTATATTGATGCAAGCAATAAACTTGGTAAAATGAGATCAGTCACTGGAATAACCTCCCCAGGAATGTTGTGGAGTCCCCACTGCCGGTAGTTTCCCGACTGCATTGGACAGTGTGCTAGGTAATCTTGGGGGCTCCCCCTCCCATAAAAGGTTAGACCAGCTGGTCTGAGGATCCCTAAAGACATTTAAATTTGTCAAGTAACTCTATCATTATAGACCATGGTCTCTGATATGTGAAAGGCAGGATGTTTGGCTGAGTTTGGGCATCTAATGCAGTTAAGAGGCACTAGAGAAGAAAGAAGAAACAGGAAAACAAAGATAATTTTCCTTTCCAAAAGTGGTGGTTCTGAAGCATTTAAAACATGAATGGAAAGATTTACCATCCAAGGTATTTTGATTATATATATTTTATTTTTTTTTTTAATACAGTGTGTTTATTAATAATCATCTGAAGTTAGGGCCAAGTATCCAAAATGATTATTATGTAAGGATTGAGATTTCTTTCCCCTGTAAAATACCTTGTTGCTTATATTCCTTAATTGGAATATTTGGATCCATAAATCTTTTTTTGGTAATGTAACAGCAGTGAACATTTGCTCACAGAATACTGTGTGATGGAGAAAGGAGTTTTTCTGGGCTGTTTTTGTCCAGCAACAGCAAATATTAATTTCTCTGACAGTTATTTGGAATGTGTAAAGTAATACAGCACTCCAAGGAAGACCAACAGCATTCAGGTGCAGAAATTGATATGCTGAGGGAAAAGGTCTGTTTTTTTCCTGAACAATAACTATAAATATTTGAAGAGTGTAAATGCTAAAGCACAGAAGCACAAGGGGAATAATGTGATGGGATTGCTAAAGTGAAAATTTGGATTGGATGAATATTAGGAAAGAATGATTGACAGTGAGAATAGATTAGGTAGTAGAGCACTTTCCCGAAGGTATTGGTAAAAGCCCTATATCAGTCTTTTCTGAGATACTTCAGAGTAGATTGAATAAAGAAGCAAAAGCTATTCTGCAGGGAAGCATGCTGTTCTTGGAGAGCTGTGCTAGAGGACTTAATAGATTTCCTACAAGTTGTTTCTGTGAGTTGTTTCGAGATGTGTTACAGATTTTTTTCTCATTGAAAGTAGTTCTATAACGTTTCCCACTCACTCTACTCAGTAGATCATAGTGAGTTTGTGTTCATCACAGACTTAGTAAATCAATATCCCATAACAGTATTTTATATACATTATTCATTACACTTTCATGAAATAAAATGTTTTAAAGAGGAGGAAGGAATCAGGAAGTGTGAAAAATGTAGGATGTTTGTGTTCTGGCACAGAGAGTGTGTGAGGAGGGAGTTCTGGAAGCTTACAGACCCAGTGATGTGATTTCATTGTGACCAGAGTTTCATCCTTTATTCCTAGTATTTTTCTTCTTCCATTTCTAAAAACTGTAAGTTTTCTGGGTACTAATATTTTCTTAAAAGTATATGGCTTGGGAGGATAGGAAGAAAATGATCACAGAAGATGTTAGGAGTATACTTCCTTTACAGACACGACCTTCAGAAAGAGCACTTTGTTTCCCCGATGTGACAATATTTCTTTAAGGACTTGTGAATGCTTTGCATAGGCACAAACTGGATGGAATTATTGGAGACTGGGGAGTGCAGAGGCCCAGAGAAGTGGGTCATCACAGGGACATTTCCTGCATTTCAGTTATTAATTCCTCTTTAATGCATGCAATGTCCTGAATATTTACCCTTTGAAACACCAGTGGGAAGGACACGCATTTGATACGGAACAGCCCTCAGTGTTCACAAACTCTCCATGTCAGTCTCCTGCTGTGGAGGCTGGAAGTGATGTGTATTGTTATCAATTTCATATTATTCTTTTCCACTTTCAAGAAGTATCTAAGAGGAAGAAATTAAAAGTACTCATGAGCTTTTGGTCCCTTGATGTGGACTTGAGCTACATCACTGGTCAGTCAGATTGTGCCTATTTTTTCCGTGTCCTTTTCCTCACTCTTTTTACTCTGCCCATGCCAGACTTGGAAATAACTGAGCTTCCTGTGCCTCTAGATGGGATGCTTAAAATAATTACCATAAGGAACAACATGTTCCTTTTCATTAATGCCATTCTTATGGAGAGTGCTTTTTTTTGTGCTCCAAAGATGGAAAAAGAAATTTTTGTCTTCCTGCTTTCTTGTTCCGTTTGCCCAGTGTGCATATGTTTTTCAGATGATACAATGTGCAGGTCAGCTACTGTTTTGTTCATAAATATTCATACCTATAGAGATAGGGGGAAAAAATAAGTGACAGGTTAGCATAAATTAAATATTCAGCACAACTCAGCAACATCAGGATTAAAATTGAAATATGCAAGATACAGGAAAAGCTGTTCCAAGAAAATGTTTGAAAAGAAAATACTTCTCTGTATTTCATCTGTCACTATATTTGGGGGGAAAAGCCAGAATATTTTGCTCTGTGTGAGATAAGGCAAATTAAAAAGATTGCAAAATGCAGCCTGGATTTCAAGAGCCAGCCAATAAACTGACAAAAGTATCTGCAACCTGGCAGGAAGATTTTGATGAGTCTTGTTCCTCCAGAATCATACAACAGAAATTCTCAAAATGTCATTTTCCTGGACATGGTAAAGGTGCAAACCTTGTTTAAGAATGATGTGTAGATGTTTGTTGCCCATATTCCCCATTTCCTCAGTGAAGAATCTCTTTCTCTTACTGAAAATACTAATCTTTTAAAGGTCATTTAATCCAAAAGCATAGAAAATAAGTGGGCTATTTTCCTGTGATTTCTTACACATTAACTAAGGATGCATTATATTAGCAACGGCAATTTGATTGATGTATTATATAACACATAAGATCTTAAACTTCTGTGAGAACATAATACTGTAATGCATCATCGGAGTCCAGAATTGGCTGGTAAAATTGACAAGCATGAACACCTAGACATCAGCTTCCTGGTCCTTCCAACCTTTGCTCACAAGATATACTCATTTACCACAGCTGTTGTGATGCTTGGTTCTGTTGGAGAAACATCTGGCAAATCCGTCAGGAGTTGGCAGATTTGTTCTGTGCTTTTTCAGATGAGGCTCTGCTTTTAGGGACACTCACAAACGCAATTGAGTACGAGGAAATGGCATGAAACTGAGTCAGGGGAGTTTTAGGTTGGGTATTAGGAAAAGGTTTTTCACTTAGAGGCTGGTTGGGCACTGAACAGGCTCCCCAGGGCAGTGGTCACAGCACCAAGCCTGACAGAGTTCCAGAAGTGTTTGGACAACACTCTTGGGCATTTTGTGTGACTTTTGGGATATTCTGTGCAAGGCAAAGAGGTGGACTCAATGGTCCTGATGGGCCCCTTCCAACTTCCCATATTCTGTGATAATGCCTAATAAGACTCCTGCCTATTATATCCTTAAAATGATCCAAGAAATTAGATAATTTGGTTCTGTTTGTTCTGTTAGTTTTGGGGTGTTGTTTTAGTATAAAATCCATACTGTTGCAGAGGGAAACGACCCCATGAAACGAATGTTCTCCTTTCCAAGACACATTTCCAAGGAATTTCATATGTGTAAAATCTACTGAAGACTGAGATGCTTCTTTGCCATTTAGATTGTGCATATTTTCCAAGTTTTAGCTGGGCAGCTTAAAAGCAATAATGAGACAAGAATTATTTCTTTACTTCCAGATAGTAAAGATTAAATATATGGTTTAAAATATTTTAATGAGTTAGATTTGTAGAAATATAAAAATCCATATGTGTTTATTGGGCCAATCCCAGTATCATCTAATTGTCAAACTAAAAATACAGTTATTAAACTTTTTTACAATTGTTTCAATATGTTTAGCTAAAAGCTAGGTTTTTATTTCCACCAATTTTTCCTAAAACATATTTAATGTACATTTAATAAGCATCAAAATGGTTTGAAAAAAACCTAAGCCAGTTACTAAGTCAATTACCTAAATATTTTAGTGTTCTAATGTGCTCAAAAGAGCATATTCTTTCATTCAAAAGTCTATAGTTATTCAAAAGTCCACCATTTTTTCAAGTATTTGCAATTTGAGATATGTATCCAGTCAAAAAAAAAGTGCTTATTTTGATATTCAACTGAGAACTGTAGCTTTTACAATTTTTATTAGTATTTCTTTAATTACATGTACAGCTCAGATATCTTCAAACTTGCAAATTATGAGGTTATTCCTAGGATGAGAACTATAAAATAAATTGAAAATTCAGTGAGGTGACTTATGTCTAAGCCTAAGCGTTTTGGCTCAGCTGCGAATGTGCAAACAAAATTCCCAGTACATCTGACACCTTAAAATTTTGCAGAAATCCTTGTTTTGTATCTGTGTTTGGGGTTCCATTGTTATCAGTTTCAAGAACAGATACGTTGATATAATCAAGCTGGTGAGAAAACCTATAATGAGTATTATTTTAGCTAAATAAATATAACAGAGATGAGCAGGACAACTTTTTTTCTTTTTTTTTTTTTCCTCTCTGACCAAAGATATAAATGAAAAAGACATGGTACATTAGATGTTTTGTAAATTGGTCCCAGTTTAGGGGTAACATATGATGTAATTCATTGTTGATTCATCTTAATAGAGATGAAAAAGGTAGTGTGTTACTTCATAAGTGAATTGGAGTTTGCAAATGCCAAAGTTAAGTAATGGATAAGAGCAGATACTCCAAGTAAAAATAAATCAGCTTAATCAGTATGCCAACCTTTCTTTTTGTACAGGCTCAGAGGAAGTTGTTGGAAAGCATAAGATTTGTCAAGTTTGTCATTTCTGTGAGACAGATTTAGAAATAATGTGAATTATAGCAAAAACCATGCCTCAAGACTGCTGTATCTGTTAAGTCAGATTATTAATATCAAAGGCTGTTAGGAATTTAAGTTACTCAACTTCTGTTTTGAAAGTGTATTGCCATACTCAGCTAGGGGCCAGGTTTCACATGATCAAATTACTAACATTACAATTTCTGAGAGCAACCTGCCTCCTGTCATCCTCTTGGTATTTTCCATCTTTGTGAAGCTCCTGTTTGAAAGCCAAACACTTCCAGACTCAATGGTGGCATGGGTCTGACTCTACTCCAAGAAGACAGAGTGAGCTCTCCTCATTTCTGCTGACATCACACAGGTACACACAGCAGGATTTAGTCCCCTGCCCTGGTATATATTAGGATTAATGCCTTATATAAGTATTTTCTCACAGAATTTTTATTTGTGCTTCCTGAGTATTGTATTCAAATCCATTTTTCAGTCAGAATTAAACTATTCATTTATATTCTGTTGAAAGGTAAATGCTTTTTTCTTTGTGGGTACAATAGTCATGAGGCCCACATTACATTGAGTTTTGCCTTTGCCTGATCTACTCCTGAATTAAAGCTTTTATTAGACATCATCAACTGCTTGCTAAATAATCCTGAATTAGCCTTTAAATAGGAGGCTTTCTCACAATCTTAAACACTGCAAGTCACTTCAGCAAGACTAAGGCCCCACTACAGAGAGCAGAATCTCGAAAGTAATTTTGTCCAACTTTTTCAAATAAAAGGAATGCTACTCTTTGCATAAACTTGTATTGTTTTGTGAAATGAAGTTGTACTGAGATAAATACAATCAATAGTTACTACCATAGATATGGCTACCTTATTTCTTTATTTAGGTTTCATGCATAGCTTTATGGGGTTTTTTTATTTATGTATAATTCAGCACATGCCATGTATAGTCCCAAGAAAGTATTTTAGGGAAAATAGAAAATATTTTTTCTTGATACTTTTGTCCAGGGAAAAACCTGTTTTCCTCCCACTTTTCTGAAGTAGTATTTGAGAATATTTTAAAATATGTTTTATATTTAAATATTTAAAGTAGCTTCAAGTTGAAGTGTTTATTTGAAAAGAAAAAAAATTTTCAAAAACCCAACAGTGAAAACAAATGTCAGAGCATTGCTGAGACATTCAATTGATGTACCCAAAGACACAGGGAAGTGATAAACACTTAATTGCACTGTCTACCATTTACGCAGACTTAGTTCTCTTCACAGCTATTTAAAACACTCAGAACGCTGTGAGGAGTGTTTATTTTGACAGACACATTTACATAATCAAAAATATTTTGAAGAATAATATACTTTTAGAAGTTTAAAGTTGTGTTAAATTGCAATAAGCTGCAATAACTTGTGTAAAGGTACTTGTTGGCAGTTCATTTTGTATGGCAAGTTGCTCTTCTTAAATGTTCTTAGATGAACACTGTTGTAGTATTATATGGGTTTTTTTCTGATTGTCTCTCAGAAGAATTGATTTGGCTTGAGGCTGAGGATCTCTTGCTCAATACCAAACCAAAGGTAAATTGTATTGTCTGACATTCTATTAACATTAAACTGTCCCCAAAGGACAACCTCAGGCTTGGAGGTCATCAAGCAGAATCAGACCCTTTAAACACAATATTTAAATGTGCTCTGTTGTATTCTCTCACTGCAGTGAGATGGCATGTCTTGAAAATCAAATAACACATCTCTCTTCCTTATAATTACAGCGGTAATTAATTTTAATTAGTTCAACCAGTCTATTTTGGAGGACAGCTATAACCTCAACAAAATTTATTAACATAAAGCTGACCCGTAGGTAGACTGTGGTTAGAGATGCCTTTAAATAGAAAAGCAATGCCTTAGAAATATCCCATTGATTAATTATTTTCTTGAAAATTTCTATATGTTTTTAGCCACACACATTGTGGACTATACAGATCAGTTTTTTGATGATGGAAGAGCCCTGCTTTTCCTCTTACTTCTCTGCATGAGTGCTGTTTCTTCATTTGCCATTTCAGAAAATACAGGGTGTTTAGAAAAGGAAGGTGAGCACAGACCGAGTGCAAAGGAATGCAGTGGCAGCAGCTTTGAGCTGTACCTTTCTGCTGTTGAACACTGGGGAGGGAAAAGCTGCTCCTGAGTAACGTGGTCGTTTGGTACCTTTGTGTTGCAATTACAGTAATAACCTTGAATGCAAAAGTACCACAGAAAACTTATCTTTCAATTGTTGTAGGTATCTGAGAAGGCAAAGATTGTGTCAAAACACTGATGCGGAGAGTTGTTCATGTTGCAGTACTGGAAAGCTAAAAGGATACATTAGAAGCATTATAAGGATTCAAAAGAGAAATTTCACACGAAGGTCGGGAAGGATCTTCCTGGATGTCTTCCAGGAATGTGCTCAGTATAGTTAATGGGTGGGAATTTGATTTTCATTTTTATTTTTAAACTATTTAGCCTATCTTGGTAGATCAGAATTTAGCTGACAACTGCATAAATTACTGCTAAATTAATATCACACAAAATCAGAGAGCTGTTAAGCTAAGGGGGAAGAACCGTGCTGGCTCTCAGAATGGGAGAAGCAAAGTTCCTACAGCTTGTCAACTAGTAGCCAACTTCACTCAGCCAGTAGTCAGCCAACAGAGCTGAGAGGGAATGAGGTTTCTAAATGGAGGCTGGCCAAAATTTCATAAAAGAGGGCCATTTTCCCCTCAGTGGAACAGAAGGTTCTTTCAAACCAGGCATTGGGAAATGGAGATGAGTCCAAACCAGAGAGCAGCTAAAAACACCCAGAGCAAGAGCCAGCTATTCAGCTAAAGGCTGGAGTAACCAATACAGGTGAGAGAGAAGAGGAAGAAAAAGACAGTTGGGTGTTTATTATTCTGGAGAAACAATAAGTTAAGTTATAAGTTGGCAGCTACTAAAAAACCTATGGGAGAGGGTGAAGGAAGGAAGGAAATCTAATGAGGGGTGGAATAAACCTCCCTCATTCCACCAAAGGATATGTAGAATTGACATCCTGCATTTAATTTGAAGCCTACAGTCCTTTTCTTATGTTTTCAATCATGTTTAGTATGTATGGAAAAACATGTTTGCTCAGATATTTCAGGTATTCAGGGTTTGGCGTGTTGGTAACTGAATATTTTTAAGATGTTTCTGTTAGTTAGTTCTGTTCAGATCCCTCACCTCCCCCTCTTGGGTTGTGTTGAGCTCATTTTAGCTTTTCCTTTTCATTCAAGATTCATTATTTTTGCTCTTTTTGTGGCCGTTTCCATTTTTAACTCACATGACTCCTATTCTAATGAAAGGTAACTCAGGTTTTAAGTACACCTATAGTGTTGCCATCAAATGCACTTGAGTTGAGATGTTCCTTAGAACATTAATTTTTGCATATATATATTACCTTTTTCTTTTTTTCATTATTTGCTTCTGTATTTTCTGACCTTGAATTTAAAGCTTTAAGTGCTAAAGATAGGGAAATTCTAGCATAAAATGAATATTATGCTAAAGAAATAATCCTTGAACCCTACAAATAGTAATGATTGTGTTCTGCTTTACAGTCCCTCTTTCTTGTAGTCCATAAAGTGTTATTTTTTTGATCTTCTGTAAGAATGGTTAATGGAGAAAGAGGAAAACCAGCACATTTCTGACTTTCCTGCAGAATTAATCTTTGGGAACTTTTACTGCACTGTGAAAGAAAAAAAGGAAAAAGCTGAAATCCAGCATGACAATTGAGTCTCCTGTAGCCCTTTCCTTTCCCTAACAGTCATTGGAGGTAGCATATAATTTGTTTTCTTTCTTAGACTTTATACAATATATTAATGCAAAGCTGCTTTTGCCTTAAATAATACATTTTGTTTTCCTTTTGGTGGTTCCTGTTTTTCTCTTGTTTTTGTTTCATGACTTATGTCTTGGTAAAGGCTTTATCTTTACTAGGGAGCCAATAGAGCTTTTGTGGAACTTAGCTTGTCCCTAAACTCTGCAGTTTAGCTGTTGCCAAGAAATTTCTATGAGCCCTTGCCATGGGAAGTAAAAAAAA
>VWZU01012057.1:335128-356565 GCA_013397095.1 Sterrhoptilus dennistouni | reverse complement strand
AAAAAATACAAGAAAAGGAAACTTAAAGCCATTTCTTAAAACCAGAAAGCAGAGCAACTAGCAACCACAGTCAGAAACATTTAGCAGTCTGGCAGCAGACAGCAGGACATACAAAGAATAGCAAAATAGTCTATTGAAGAGGGGAAAAAAGATCTTCAAAAGGCTTGTGTCCACAGCAGGGTGAAAAACATAACAATCCTATTATCAGCGTTGTTAGAAAAAAAAAATGTTGATTTTCTTTTTTTCCTGAGTTCTGCCAATATATCATGTTAAACAATATTCTAGTAACTCAGAACATAAAAAGGCATTTTCTGGCATCCCCTTAAAATGTCTCTATTCAGGCAGTTTAACTAGGAGAGAAAAGAAACAAACAGTTCTGGGATCCACATTCAAAACTCCAGCAGAAAAGACTAGTTGGCCTAGAAGATGAGCTGTCATGACTGTATTAATTCTGCAAATAGGTGACATGCACTAAACTGAGGTGACTTTCCCCTTACTGTGCAGGGGATCTAAATTCATGCTCACAATATACCTATAACTTTGTTTCTGTCAGTACTGGTTTTATTTCTGCAGGTGTGTATATCTATTAACAATTTTTATTGCTGTGGAATAATTAATTTGTACCGAATTGTGAGGGTTCTTTTGGGTTTGTGTTTTTCTGGTTTTTTGTTTGATTTCTGCCCCTCCCCACATTCTTTTTCCATCATTATTTTGGGGTAGTGATGGTTTTCAAGCTACAGTAGAAGTACAGGTGTGCTATCGAAATCATAGTCAAATTCCCTATGGTGATGGTAATTTTAGCTTTTTTTTTTTTTTTGTACCCATTTTCCTTTTTAGAATTTGCAGGGATATGATAATTAGCAGTTTAAATAGAGCATAAATTTTTGTGCATTAAGTATGCCTGCTTTGTACAAACAGAAGTTTTCCAAATGCCTGATGTGCAATGTATCCACTTATTTTAAGGAAGGGGAGTGCAGAAAAGATCCATGTTGCTTAGTTACAGAAACAACAAACATCACAAATTTGTTGTCTGTAGTTAGCCATATAGTGTGGCATTAAAGCACTTGCCAAGTGCATTATCAGAGCATAGGATGCTATGTTTTTGTGCTCACCCTGAGATGTGGATTGTTCAGGTTTTATTGTGTGCAACTTTAGAACAGATTTGGGTGCATTTTGTTTTCTTATCTGAATGATCGGTGAACTCCACACTCTGTAGCTGCAGACTAAAGAAGTCAGAACAATATCATATCTGTTTTCCTTTAAAATAAAATGGGGGATTGACACGCACCCTAGAAGAAATGTGTGTGTAAAGGTGTCTGATTTTGGATGAGGCTTCACTAGATTTTGTGCTGGTAAACTTCAGTCTTCAAGCAAGTTTCTGCCCTGTGAGGAGATGGTGCATCTGATTTACAAAGAAGCAAGGAGAAATTAAGTTCTCTCTGAGGCATTTAGGTGCCAGTTAAACCCAAATCCCTGGATTACTGGTCCTGACCCCCTAACAAGAGACTCATTATAATGATTTTCTTCTTTCTACCTTAGGCCAAAATAGTCTGTGGAGAGGATGTCTGATTGAAAAAGCCTACTTGTTATGTATAAAGCTATAAACAGCACAACAAGCAGAACAAAACACATAATCATACTGTATGAATAATATGTCTGCCTTGCAAAAGCCCAATTAATATTTTGCAAAAGTTTGAGTGTGATCTATTTGCACTCCATAGTTTTGGATGCTCAGATTGGACTGGGAGAAGAAACAGTGGAATGTGGAACTCACAGATATATGTACTCCAAGGAATTTGTTGCACTGTAGTGCTTTTTTTGTTATTATTTTGTTTGTTGTTACTTAGATCAGTTAAGTCAAAGGTTTTTTTGAGCTGAATCTTGCAAAGCAGTTTCCCAGACCATATTAATTGATCTAAAATAATGCAACAAAATGCACATGGTATTGTTTTCTCCAGGTGTTAATGTATCCATGTCATGGAACCCTATCTTGTTGTCCTTAGGCTTACCTCCCACTTAGTAAGACTCTAGAGATACCTGGGTTTTATTTTGGTGCTCAATGACCCCCTTTCTAAATGTCCCGTGCTACCATCCCCACCACATTTGCACAAATGTTGACCTCTGGAGAATGAAAACCATTTCACTTGAAGAAGAATAAGTTAGTCCCTTGGTGCATTCAATATACTCCTTAAACTCTTCTCTATGTTCAGAAAACAAAGCTGGTTTATGATGTAGAGACTTGAATAGCTGTTGTCATTCATGTTGTGTGGTTTCACATTGTGCTCAAAAGTGCACCCCATTGTAAACATTTGAACTTGGGCTCCTTAAGTTTTGTGTAAATAGTCTGTAGTTTACTGTGTTCCTCAATATATTCATTTTGGAGCCTGAAAATGCATGGAAGCATACTAGCAAAATGACAAGCCTTCTGTGAGAAGCTGATGTTCCCAGATTAGTTCAAAACCATACAGCAAGTGCTGAAAAAATACGTGATATAACTGTTAGTGGTCAGTTTTGCAGTTGGATTTCTGGGGAACGTGGTGCTGTGAGCACCAGGTAGTTCTCAATGAACATGGGAATTCTAGTGGCTGGTAAAGCAAGCTGAAAAAATTGCCCCTATTCTAAGTCCCATTGTTAGTTTCTGACAATCAGCAAATTCCCTCCTGCTGACACAACTTTTCAGGGAAACCCATATTTTGGCAGAACCTACCTGAGCCATTTTGGGTGGTATTAATCTCCATTTCTGAGAATTAACTGTCATTGTAAGCCACAGATGATACAGGTTTCACAGAAATATGAAAATATGAAAGTACTGTTTTATGGTAACAAAGATTTACATAATCCAATTTTTAACAGGTTTTAATATTGGGTTCATCCATTTATTCAAACTGTATTTGAATTGAATTTCAATAGGAAAGTATTTTACCTCATCTCTCAGTTAAGTAAATAGCAAAGTTCTTTGGAGCAAGGTCATAGTGGTAGGCACTCTGAAATCCTGAATTCTCTGATTCTCAAGGAAATCTAGATTCTGCAAATCAGGTGATGTGATCCAGCTTCTTGAGGATCATCTTTGGTTTTAAGAATGTAAAGTAATTTGAAATAAATGCTTCGTAATATTTTAAAAGATTTTTAATCACAGTGATTGAAAACCTATTGCTGGCAGAGGTGGTCAGTATTTTGAAATATTTAAGGGTAATGACCTGTCTTCATTCATAATGTTTTTTGTAGAAAGGGCTGTACTTTGAATTGAAAATAGTGTTGTAATATGGATGCTTTCACACCTTTCAAAGTTTTGAATCTCCTGGGATAGGGTCAGTTGGAAGAATGGATAGAGTTCTATTTAACTTTTTAATTAAAAAAAAAAAATCTTGACCTTTCAATTTGCTAATTAAACAGTTACAGATTTAGGATACATCCCTAATATGAATTTCTTCTCTTTTCCTTCACTTTTTCTCAGGGTCATTCATAGATTTACACTTCTGGAATTCATTGCATAATAGTGCTCCAGCTTGCCAAAAAACCTGTACATGATATATCTTTGAGAAGCTTGAATCAGTTTAGGTTGTGCTCCATGGTGACCACAGACCACAAAAAAAATAAAAAGAGTGCTGAGCTTATGGCAATAATTGCTGTCTCAAAGTTGGACTTATTTGTTAAGACAGAGCCCTGTGATATTGCAAGTTACCCAGCATGTGGTTGGCCTAGATGGTAGCAAAGGAAGCCTCTGTCTTGATTGTAAAATGTTCTGCCCTGTCTCTCTTAAAAACTAAATTTATTCTTCACTTTGATTAGCTTGGTTGCGAATTATGTGGGGAATTGCTAACTGCTCCATTTTTCTTGGAAGTTTAGGTGACCTTTTGCAGTTTCTAAGAACAAGGTAATTATGTATTTTGAAGACTGAGGTCCTAAAACTTTATCTTAAGAAGAAAGAACAGAGTGAACACAAAACAAATGGTGATACAATTCCCTGAGGGCTGGCAGTCTCATGTGCAGAAAACTCAGATTGTTGCTGAGTTATGAAAGTGAGTGCAAGAGCAAGCTAAAATCCAGGGCCAACCCAATGGATGCCAGGAGAGTGACTGGTGGATTGCGTGGGAGTAAAGGGGAATGTGACTCCAATATTTCTCTGTTGCGAATTCCCTTCACTTGACTAATTTGGGATCTGTGTCCCTAAAGGAGGGAAAATGTACTGAATTAATGTTATATGCTGTGTTCCTCAGATGGAAATAACAGATAATATAAGCCCTATTGAAAGTATGTTTGTCCTTATGTACCCAGAAGCAAAAGAAAAAAATTAAAAGGCAAAATAATGGATAAATCAGTAAGTTATTTGTACCCTAGAGGCTGTTGTTTCTGAAGCATGTACCTTCATGCTTATAAAGCAGATATTATTCTCAGAATTATTCCTTACTGTTCAGTGGTTTTCCCAAAATTTAATGATGACTTATTTCTGTGAACATAATGCTTTTCTCCTTTTTGCTGTGCTTCACTGGTGGCTGAGTACATTTTTCATGGATAGGGAGAAGGGTAAGAATCTCAGCATAATACCAAGAAACAGGCTCCCAAATGCAAGCTGTGCTCAGTTAATAGTTTACAGGTTTTTTCAGTTATGGTTCATATATTCCTGTTTTATTACTAATTATCCATGCTAATTCAGTTCAAAATTTTCCATTTAGTAAATGAACACAAGCACATTCTAAAACTCAGAACATATGCATTCTAAAACATAGATATAGGCTTTATTCAAGTTTCCCCAGCATGTATGTAATAAAATGCAGTAGCTACGGAGTTTCAGTTGTGGAATATGGAAGCATAAAATTGTAATTTAAAATATATAGGGATTCCAAGAATGTTTTAATATTGGTGGCAAAAAAATGACAATATTTATCACTGTTACTAAAGTGTTCTGGCAACATTTCCCTCATACATTATATATTAAGTTAATTAAAGAGCTGGTGACAAGGTATTGAGAAAACCATTTCACTTTGTCCATTATGTTCTTAAACAATATTCATTAGAAATTATATTTCTGAGTTGGCGATAACTTCAGATCATAGTAAGCTGTTTTAGACTTGAGGAAAACCTAATTTTCTTTTAGTCTGCTGAGTTTTTTAACATAGCTATTAATTCCTAATTATAATATTCAGTCAACCAGTTTCATAAAGGTTAGACAGTTTGATTTGTCCATAAACAATAAATTCTCTTTGTACATTTATTCACCTTGTCCTGGAACCTGCTCCTGTTCGGCAGTCAATTTAAGAAGATCTTCTCATGTTCTTTGTTGCTGTATTTACTTTCATCACCACCAGGCAGGATTTAGTTCTAATAAGAGACCATTTGTTCCTTTTTTATTTATTGCGTTCTCTGGCAGTGTTTAATGCTTTTCAGTCTAATCCAGAAAGGTTGCCCCTGTAAATTCTTCAAATGAAGAGGGAGCTGTCCAAAATCCCTCTTGCCATAGAAAGTGGTCAATGCTTCGTGAGACCAGATCTCTCTAAATAACCTCCCAGGCTTCTTCCCAGGCTTCTTCCTCTTCACTCTAAAGACAGAAAGCCACCCCAAAGGGAGGTCACTTGTGTGTGACCTTATTCTCCAATACTGTTCTAAACTCCTCTACACAGTCTGTGAAATCTCAGGTGTTGTGGATGTATTTGATAAATGGAAATATGGAACCTTACTATCTAATTATTAAAATTTAGTCCAATTCTATTAGCTTCTGATGTCTCAATTGAAGAACACGTTGTCTCTGTTGCAGAGTACCATTTCTGCTGTCAGCAAACCACAGTGAGGTTTATCTGTTGTCTTTGGAGACAGAGCTCTCATGGGAGCAACATTACTTGTACTCCATTCTGGAATAAAATGAAGAAATAGGCTTATTTTTTAACTTTTAGGATACACTTTATTATAGTAGAATAATTCTGACAAGTCTTATGATAAAATTTGCATTGTGGATAATGGTATAATTGGAATGAACAAAATTCTTACTGAAAATAAATGTCACTCTATCAATCATTTCCTTTTCTTTTATCTTTAAACATCATTTTTCAGTAGCAACTATCACTTGCGGGGTATGGCATTTTAGATTGTGAAAGTGTTAGTGCTTTGATTCCTGACAGCAGCACATCTCTGCAGTTCATCTCCTGTGCTTTTGCCTTACTGGGTTTCAGAGTGGGCTTCACATGTGTTCAAACTAGATCTCAGGAAATTAATCCAGAAGCTGTATCCTAAGTATTCAGTAAACACTTTCTAACCCCCAATAGGGAGGTAAAGTCTAAACTAGTGGTGGGTCTCCTGAAGAGCTCCAAACTACACTGCATAGTTGGTACATTGGATCAGGGCCAGACCTAGCCCTGAACGGTGCAGACCTGTAGATGAAGAAGCCTCAGCACAAAGTGCTTGGTTTTGCTGAGCTGTTGCTTTTTCTCCAAATTGCTTTTTAATGTAGGGCTTAACCTTAGAAACGGAGAAGAAAGTTTTAGCTTCTGTCTCTATGGTTTTGTATTCGGCCCTTCAGTGGTATTTTAGCTTGAGTGTGTAATTTATTGCACAATTAAAAGTATTGACAAAACACTTGTGCACGCCTTTGGTATTGGGGAGCTCATTTCAGCAGCTCTTGTATCATGGATAACTCAGAGCAATTTGAGAAAACACTAATAAACATTAGAACCCCAAAAATTGTTGCATCATGACAAGCTTCTTTGACCGAGTTAAAATGTGATTTGAAGCAAGAATATTTGCTGCAGAAATCAACTGGATTTAAAACTAATATTGTCTTTAATTTTTATCAGAAAATTTTCAGTCAAGAAAAATACATAAGTTGGGGTTTTTTTAATCAAATGGAACGGAATCACGGTTTTTCCTGGTTTTGCCTGTTTTGATCTGTTGATATTAGTTTGCCTATCCTATATAGCCTTATGAATTCCATGAATGTTACTACTCCTCAGCCCCAAGGACAAACTGAAAAGATGTTAAATTATGAAGTGTCTGTCCTTGGTATATTTTCTCTACATGAAAAGAAGATTTAAGACAGTGACAAAGGGTTTAGAGGAAGAAGAAATCTAATACTTCTTTATAATAGCAGAATGGCTATGCAGAGAAGGCTTTTAAGTAATCAAGGCCACACAAGCTAATTTGCAACTCATAGTATAAATTATGTGCAGATTCTTTCAGATTGTTAGAATTAACTCCAGGAGTATTTTTAGAGCAACTTTGTTTGGTTTTAATGAAAACAATTATTAAATCATTAGTCAATGAAAATAGTTATTTCATCTTGTTTGTATGTAAATTATCATATTCATAAATCATCACCATTATCCTTTAAATAATGTGCCTATTCAGGATTATGTCTTTTTGGTTAAAATGGTCAGGTTTCTCTGAGTAACTTCTCTTCTTTGCTTGCAGGTTGTGTATAAAAATAACGATGTCAGGTTGGAGCTGTCTCGACTTGCCAAGCAAGGGGATCCTAAAATGAAGATTCATGGGGTTGTAGCATTTAAATGTGAGAATGTTGCAACCTTAGATCCAATCACATTTGAAACACCAGAGTCTTTCATCTCTCTGCCAAAGTGGAATGCCAAGAAAACAGGCTCAATATCATTTGACTTTCGTACAACTGAGCCAAATGGCCTGATTCTTTTCAGTCATGGGAAACCAAGGCACCAAAAAGATGCCAAACATCCACAGATGGTGAAGGTTGATTTTTTTGCCATTGAAATGCTTGATGGCCACCTCTACTTACTGTTAGACATGGGATCAGGTACTATAAAAATAAAAGCCTTGCAGAAGAAGGTGAATGATGGTGAATGGTACCATGTGGATTTTCAGAGGGATGGGCGGTCGGGTAAGTTCCTTTTGTTTGCATTCAGAATGTTTTTTTTCTGCTGTATCTGAGGACATACTGGGTACATATTGATGTTGCCACAATTAGAGTTGGGCATCAACTAAAAAATAAGGAAAATATAAGTACTCATTACTTTCAGGTGCCAGAATACAATAATTTGCTGAGTAAAATATCTTATGTTAATATTATTGGATAATCAAGTACTTAATCTTGCAAGTAAGTGTGTTGTGTGATTGAAAAAACAACAGTAATCTCCCTCTGTGCTTGCTTACACCAAAGAGCTGAAGCGGCAAGTTTCAAGAATGAAAATAAAGCAAAAAAGGAATTACTGAAAATAATCTCCAACATGGGGAATAGCTGCCCCTCAGAAACAACGCAGATCTTCTAATCATGTCAGCAGATCTCTGTGTACTTAAATGATATGCTAATAAATGTCTAACAACACATATCAGCAGAAATGGAAATAACTGACTTGCCACATTCTATCAGTGAGATTCATATCCTGGAGTAGTTTAGTCAAAAAATGATCTCACTGAAAAGTGGTAAAAATAAAGGATTCATAACCTGTTCCTCATGCTACTGAAATGTAATGTGGCTTAAAGTGCATTTATCCAGTGAATTGTCAATGCACATCAGCTCTCCTCATCTTGAGTATATATCTTGTCTTAAGCAAATAATCAATGTACATCAATTTAAGAACAGCTCTCTTCTACAATGACTTTCCTGTACTTCATGCTGGGATTTGGGGAGGGAGGGGCAGGGAATGTACTGAGTCTCTAATTCAGTCCTTAAGATCTTCTGATTAATATAAGTTAAAACCTGAAGTTTTTGTATGTTCTAAAATTGGGTGTTGAATAATGTAATTCCACTTCTTCTGGAATTTGTGGGATTTCCCCCACTTTCTTCCTTCTGGTGACTCCCTTTCCATAGCTTGCATTTATAATTTCTTTATTATAATATGTCAGTGGCTCATTTACATTTCTCAAGGTTAAGTAAACATACCAAGCAAGAACAAATAAAACCCAACCAACCAAAAACAAACAAACAAAAAACAAACAAACAAAAATTAAAAAAAACCCCAAGCCAACTAATTGAACAACAAAACACAGCTTCTCAAAATCCTCAATTGGGATTGAATATCCAGCAGTTATATTATTTGTACTACAGTTTTCATTTCGGACTTTCTTCTTAAGTGCTGTTTCCACGATTCATATGAGGCAGTAAATCCTGTAATAATTACGCCTGTGGGACTGCTGAAAGCAAAGTTTATTCTTACATCCAAAGCCAACAGATCTATAAAGGAATTAAATAAATGCATAGCAATTGTTTACATTTGAAGACAAGTTCTGCCCTTTCATTGCTTTACAAAAAACATGACTCACAAGTGCCATTAAGAGAGTTTAGGGCATACTCTAATTTTTTAAAACTGTTGATGGACATCAGCAGTAATGTAGAGTAATTTCAGGAAGCAAAACCCACCTGGCGATCAGGATTGCATATTAGTTTTTAAGTAGAATTAAAAATAGTCAGATTTATCCATCTGATGATTTGCCTATGATCAAGATAGGTGAAATTTATGCAACCTCCCATCTCTGCTGAAAACATAATACCTATTAACTCTAAACACTGAACTATTACCATTAATACTGAATAAAATATTCAGGCTTATGGATTGGCAAACTGAATTTTAACTGCAATCTGAAACTGAATCAAAGTTTTTCTGTTATTCTAATACATATAATAATAGCTTATGGTAGGAGAAGTACCAATAACACTGGCAATGCTTTTGTTTATCTTCCTGCTGGTAAGATCTGGTTATTAAAATTGTTAGAGAGATGCCTCTGCCTGAATTAAGGTGCAAATGAGACTGTGTGCCAATGTAAAAAACACAGATTTTATGTAGCAGTAAATGTGATATAGAGGGAAATAGAAATAAATAGTAAAAAGGTGGGGGTGGGGCACACTTGATTCTAACTGGGCCCTGGCTTCTCTAACCTTATCCCTATCCCCCTGTACAATTTTACTCTTCCTCCAAAGCCACCTGTCCTCCTTTCCACCTTCTGAAAGCTTCTTTTTTCGCTCTGAGTTTGCTCAGCAGCTCCTTATCCATCCATTGAGGCCTGCTGGCATTTTTGCCCGATTGCCTTCTTGTCGGGATGCATCGTGTCTGAGCATGGAGAAAGTGATCCTTGAATACCAGCCAGCATCCTTGGGCCTCTCTCCCCTCCAGGGCTCTTTCCCATTGAACTCCACTGAGTAGTGCCTTGAAGAGGCCAAAGTCTGCTCTCCTGGAGTCCAGGGCAGGGAGTTTGCTGTGTGCCCTCCTCACTGTCCTGAGTATCTCACCCCCCTCCACCTTGTGGTCACATTGTGCATTTTGGTGTGTTTTATCCATGAAGAATAAAATTCACTATACCATTTCAGGATGCTTTTTGGTTTCCTTTCTCTAGCCCAGACCAAACATACTGGAAATCAAATGAATTTTCACTAGCTTTCCTTCAGAGTTTTTATATATCTGAATGAATATACCTTGTATAGAAAAAAGTTTACTTTTCTGATACTTTCTTGTTGCCATTGGCAGCAGATTTCCCTAGCTATCAAGCATAAGATAGTCTTCTGTTAATAGATGTTACTCAAATAAACTGTGATTTTTTTTTCCTTTAAATTAAATTTGGTGTCTTGCAACCTTTTGCTTCTAGCCTTTAAATCCAATACAGAGTGGATCCCTCCTATAGTAGAATGCTGTGACATTTCTCAAGGAGCTTTGCTAATTTCCTTGACTTTCATATTAGCTGGATCAGCAAGTACTAGATTTATTTCTCATTCTTTGCTCTCTTCCAGACTCGCAGCCAGTGAGCATCCACACTAAACTACTGACTTTGCCTTTGCTTGTCTGGGACTGAGGTGGAGGGGGCAGGGAGATGTAAGGAATGAGAACACCTTTTTAAATTATAATCAACCATGCCCCATTCACTCATATTTCTCTCAATCCGCTCAGATTTTGAGAGACAAAAGGAAGAGGGAAGAGATGGTGCCTTTTAATTTGTTTTTTTTAAAAGAAGTGAGAAAGTGAAAGAATTTGTTTTTGCTGAAAGAGGTCTTGACCTATTATTCTTGTTTTCACCCTAGAATCCCATTCTGTTTCCTGTAAGACTTACTCTGAATGCTTTCTTATCTAAAGAGAAGATCATTGGTAGGACGGAGTTCATGAGCCCATATTTAGTTAATATTTAAGGGTTAGGTAAAGAGAAATATTCATAAGACATTCTCCTCGGGTCCATCTTTCTTGCTAGGTGTGCAGCAGTGCTACCAACTGCTGTGTCCTGGGTTTCCTCCTACTACTCCTGCACTGTACATCCTGAATTTCTGGGAAGGACCACAGCTTCATAGCTGTCTGATATGTGTTCTGTCTTGGCCACGGGCTGTATGCTGCATACAGTCCTCATCATGTGTTTTAGCACAGAAGATGTATTTAGAATTACTGTCTTGCTCTGATATTTCAATGTTTCTCAATGAGCAGATGTTTTTCATGGGCACAAAAACCAACTGAAATAGGCCACATCAGGTAAGGAGAGAGGTGAGAACCAGTTGCAGTAGCTGCACTTAAAATCTTCTTATTTAACTGATCAGGAGAGAGACAAGATTTAGAAATATGATTTAGTTTCTTATACACAGTTTTAGGAAAAAGTAAATTGCTGAGATAATGAATAAGATTGGAGAGGCTCATTAAGTCATACCTAAGGGAAATGCTTGTCTGTTCTGCTCTTAACAGTACTGCAAACTCTGCAGAAAGAAAGAATTACCAAAAAAACCCCACAAACCCAAACTAAATAAAAAAACAACCATGAAGCAGCTTTAAAGGTGTTTGCTCACAGTGTTTCTTGTAACACAGTAGGGATAGGTTTAATAACTGTTTTCTACGACTTAAGTAGTCTTTAATTTTTTTTAACTGTTTGCCATCTGCAAGGATAACCATGCAAATTATTTTTTTGCTAAACCACCATTCATCATTTGGAAACCACCATTACATAGTGGAATCAGGGAGGAAACTTACTCTCTTTGTCAACCTCCAATTGCGTAGGGCAGCCTAAAGCAGAATGTATCAGCACCTGCTCATAGGGTAGGTAGCATTTAAGAGCTGAGTCACTGAAATTTTGAACTAAAGTTAGTTTCAGCTTGAATACCAGAAATCATTTCTGAAGTATGTAATTACAGCTTAACTATAATCAACATCTCACTGTAAGTAGTGCTCTGTTGATGTCCATTACATGTGTTATTGTTGCAGGTTCTTTTTTTTCCCACAGGTACTCTTCTACATATTACTTCCCACATCCTTTTAACCTTTTAAGAACAGCCAGATGTACATGTTCCTATTTCAACAGATATTAATAGTTTTCATAATTGAGAGGATGGGTTTATATTGCATTTTAAGGACTATTATTTCAATGATCTGCAGCTTCCTTGGCTGATCTGCATCTTTCTCAGAGTCCAAGATAAAACACAACCAATGCTCAGTCAAGTGGTACAATAGGCTGCTCTGGAATCCCCAATATATTTCCCAGTTTGCTCGCATGTGCGTTATCATTGACTTATATTGTCGACTCATCCTTTCAAGGACTTCTCACTAATCAGTTGTCCTTTAAGTCAATCATTCTTGCTGAAAACCATAACTTTATTAGTTTTTCTCAAACTGCTTTTCCAGTACAGAAATAAGTTTTTGAATGCGAAATTGCACTGTGTTCTCAGGTGAAATGCTGCAGAATCAAAGGAGCTATAAGTCATTTCAGGACACTTAAACTTATGCCCAGTTTCTGGAGATAAGAAATGCTACTTGATTTTAGAATCTGAAGCTAGATCATGAATTCCCAGACTAAATAAGTCACCCCACACCTTCTTGTCTTTGTAATTTCTTTTTACTTCTTTCAGGCAGGACAAACCACATGTTCTCAGCATTCTTCCATTGCTTTCTTATTCTGATAGAAATACAAAAATTATTTCCTACTTTGAGTCTTAAAAAACTTTGCACAGAAGCTGCTTGTTTCCTGGAAAGCATTATGGCTCTTTTCAAAGAAGTGATATCACTACTTATCTGGTTCTGGGGGCTGTTATGAAAAGATGGAAGTTTAAGGATGGTTCTTACTCCAGAGATATTACAATTTAAAGTTATACTTTCCTCTCTCTCTCGGGCATCCTGTGCTCTTCTAAATCAGCTACTTCCTTATCATATCTGTTGCCTCCAGGTTATTTTGTTAAACAAGATATGTCCCATTCTTTCCTCTTTTAAAATTTGACAATTCTTTCTGGAGAATGACATTACAGTATCTTTACAGGGAAATTTATTAACCCTTTTTGTGCTGGCCACATAATAGATTTGCATGCTCCATTAGCTTCCCTTTCTTCATCTGTGGAAAGTGATGTATCTTCACATTCATAAGCAGAAACATCTGAATAGCTTGGAGCACACTTGTGATTCAACAAAACAATTCCTTTTAATCTGCCAATAATTCCCAGAGAAAGTAGAATTGAAATCTATCAAAGGAGGTGTGCATCACAGTTCCCAGTTTCTGTGGGAAACTCCTGTGGTAGTTCTGTGGTAGCTTCTGCCATTGTTGTGAGGGCCAACTTGAGACATTTTCAGTAGAACTAAGAAAGTTTCCCTCAAGAAAGATAACAGACTTTAAGGAAAAAAAAAAAGCAAACAAGAAAAAAACCAACAACAAAGCATAGGAAAACAAACAAACTCAACCCCCTGCAATAAACTAGAAAAAAATCATCCCACCCCTGCCCCAAACCTCACCAAGATGGAACAGCATGTGCTACCTCTGTCTCAGCTCTGGGTGCACTGTGAACTCAAAGCTGCTAATGGAACCATTGTTTGTTTTCTCTAGGCCTATGTTCTATGAACTTGAGTTCTGCATTTTGTTGTAGGATCCTTAAAAGGCTCTGTAAGTTTTGCTGTATTTTGGAATATTTTTATATTCCCTTTTTTAAACTTGGATTTTTCTGTTTTCATCTGTGTTTACAAAGCAAGTAGTGAGTAAAGTTTGCATTATCTGTCAGAGATATGTAACAGGTGATTTGAATATCAACAGCAGTGATGGCTGCTGGTTGCCTGTCATGTTTTTCTACCCACAGTCATTAGATGCCATGATTGCAATAAGGTTTTAGAGGACTTCTCACACAGAGTATTTTATGGGGTTTCATTTCTTTTACCTGGGAAGGTAAAAGTTCATTTTTTAAGAAGCTGTTGACATCTATTCATAATAATACTAAAGCTCTCTTCAGAGTAATCCTTTATGACACAGAGAAGAAAAATTTCCTGCTTCAATCTATCACTTTACTGTAATTCACAGTCACCAGTTTCCCTTATCATTCACCTTTTTAAGCCTTCTGTGCTTGCAAAGCTTCCACTTGGAACATAGACTAGCAGCTATGCTAGCAGAGATTTATCTGTCTTTTCCTGTGAGCAGAAAGTAATCAAGACATAGTAGATTTTTATTTTTTAATAGAAAAGGAGTTCTAGGTTCTTTGTTAATGTCTTGAAAATATAAATGTCTTTGTCCAGCAGAAAGCAGCACTGTTCACACATTGGAACTTGCTGTTGGAGGCTGCAGCTGAGTTAACTTGTGTGGGTGCACAAGTGGGTGCTGCCTGAGCATGGGTTTAGAGTGTTTGGTCCTAAATTAGGCTGTACATCAACAGATGGCAGCAAGCAACAATAGCAGTAAGAAACTCTGCGAGGACAAGTACGATTTATATTTACAGCATCTCTAATGTTTTTAAAGACGTAAAGATCCGTTGTCTGTTAGCCATCCTTCCTGGTACCACGGGATGCTCTATGAAAAGTCTCTCTTGGTTTGACAGGTCATTCACAGGTGTCCTTGTTTGATGCAGCTGACTAATCAAATCAAATCTGAAAGTGTTTATGCTTGCATGCCTAAGGTCAAACCTATAGCAAGCATTCCATACGAGTGCCAAGTTCTGCTTCTAGAAGCTGAGAAGCAACAACAAATTTTTAGAGTTAGCAAACCATAATCATCTTATCAGTTTTAAACAGATGGAAGTTCGGAAGAAAAAGTATCTTGTTTCAGCATGCCTATTTCTTACTTTCTTGAAAGTTCACTTTCGCATCTATGTGATTATACAACTGACACAGAAAGTATTTCTTATAATACATAAAAGGGAAAACTGACCACATCCTCACTCTTTAAACATGCTTATAAAAATGCAAAAATGCTATGCAAACCTTATTTTTATCTTGTTAGTTCCTTTCTGATAGTTGGGAGACTGTGATATACAGCTCTTACAAAATCCATATGTCTCAAGTCTCATGTGGGAGTTGGACCTCCTGAGACCTTTATCCCAAACAGCTTTTACTAACGATCCAAACTCTTTAGATATTCATTCTGTCAATGTTGTTGAAGTTAACCTACTGAACTGAGAAAAAAAAAAAAAGAAAAAAAGAAAAAAAGCTTCCACAGGAGTCCAAAGAGAAGCCTAAATTTTAGGCTGTTCCCAAGTAAGAGAATGATCTTTTTCTGACCTGCCTTTGTTTGCTTAAAACTCACATTTTAGTATGTATGCTGTGTAAAGTGTGAATTTCTTCTTATGCACAACTCCTACCACAGTGGAAGCATTTTTGGTAATCAGTGTTATCTTCTGGAATCTGTTTCAGGCTAACAGTGAAGATGATGAATCATGTTCACTTTGTGTATATATATATATATATATGCTAAATTCATCGTCGTAAATGCAATTCTTAAGTATCTTGTCATCACTAATACGCTTTCAGTGTTATGCTTAGCAGATAAGTGTTGCATGATATGACTGGTCATTATAATATCTTTTTGACCTATAATATTTTGATTTATATTTTGTTTGCTTTTGTACCCACGTAGAGTGATAAGGAATCACTTCTGTGAAGATGTAGATGAAGATTTTTTTCCCCAAGTGATTTTACTTAGAAATAAAATTAAAGTTGGTTGGCATAAATATGCTCTGTGACTGTATGTACTAAAATCATTTTGTCCTGCTTATTCAAATCGTGTTACACATCTCCTTATTTTAAACAAAGTACCACCAAAAAAAGGTTCTTTGCTGATGATTACATTTTCTTTGTTCAGACACTTTATAAAGAAAACTCTGTTTTAAGTTCACTTTTGTTTGTTAGATTTTTAGACTTCTATGGAAAGGATATTTCTGGTTTCCTGAAGGCCTGTATACATCTTCTCTCCCTCTCATTGTAACATGCACACATTTTGAGAAAAGTGTCAGAGGAATTGATTTTCCCTCCAGGACCGCATCACTTCCTTCTTAATGATTGCCTGCCTGGCAGTTGATGAGAGCATTTTCCTTCTGCATTTAAAGAAAAAAAAGTCTTACCGAAAGCCCACTGGAAGTGATGAGAGTCTTTTAAAACACTTTTGGGCCCAAACCTAAGATTCAGATGTGCCCCTCAGATTGCAACCTATGAATGCAACCCTGGCCTTAAGGCTTTGAAATACATATGAGAGAGTGAAGATATTCTTGTTGTTGTTGTTGCACAATGAGGATGTTTCTGAAAATAACTATGAGCTGCATTCCTCCTGTACCTATGAGATTGGTAAGATAATTTTGACTGGAATTTTTCATATTGTGCTCATGCAGTGTTTTGCATAAAGGTTTCTTAGATCATTAACTTCCTGACTACATTGCAATTGAAATACTGAAGTGTATGTATGAATCTATAGCTGTGTAAATAAAATACCTCTGCTTCACTTATAGCTGTTTGCCAGGAGCTAATGTGACATGTGGATGAATGAGTAAAAAAAGCAGTACCAAAATCAAATATGTTGAAAATCATGCAATTTTTGGTCTTTACAGGGACGATATCTGTGAACACGTTACGTACTCCATACACTGCACCAGGGGAAAGTGAAATCCTTGACTTGGATGATGACTTGTATCTTGGAGGCTTACCAGAAAATAAAGCAGGCCTGGTCTTCCCAACAGAAGTGTGGACAGCACTCCTCAATTATGGATACGTTGGCTGCATTAGAGATTTATTTATTGATGGTCAAAGCAAAGATATTCGACAGATGGCTGAAATTCAAAGCACAGCTGGAGTAAAACCCTCATGCTCAAGAGAAACTGCAAAGCCTTGCCTTAGCAACCCCTGTAAAAACAATGGTGTATGCAGGGATGGGTGGAACAGATATGTGTGTGATTGCTCTGGCACGGGGTACCTTGGCAGATCGTGTGAAAGAGGTAGGTTCCATGAGATGACTACACTTCTACTTTAACTTATTAAAAAGCACTACCATTAAAATAAACAAAATCCTGTACAATGATTAAATATGGTAGGCTACCAATAACTGTCCTGAGGCAAAAAAAGCATCCTTGATTTCACTTGATGTGAGGTGGAGCACTGCTCTAGACTCAAAGCAGTAATTCTAGAGGAAAAATCTTAGGGGAGACACTGAGGTGCATGAAGAAGTATTAGGTGGCTATGACAGAGAGTCAGTACTGCTGAATAACTCCTAGAAAATACCTCCTTTTGTGTCTCATCATACATTGCTGAGTTCTGAATTGCTTTGTGAAAGCAATTTTAAATATTATTGCATTGCTATGATGCCTTGGAGTAGCTACCAAGAACAGAGGCTGGATAAAGTTAAGAGAATAAAGTGGGTACTTGTTAAAGGCCTTCAATAGGTACATCTTGGGCAGCCAAAATCCTCCCAGAGGCTACCAAGATGGACAATGGTCACGAGCTTTCAGACAGATGTAAGTGAAGTTTACAAACTTCATTTATTTAATTGAAAAGGTGGATAGCAGCAAGGAAGCCAGATGTTGAGGTTATTTAATAGAAAATCCTGTTATTTAAAATCGCAACGTGCTAATAAAAGATTTTAATGTAAGTAGGTAAATGATAAAAATAAATGTATTTAGTATTTTAGGGTTTTATTTTTATTCTTATTGGAATAGAAAGTGTTTCAGTGCCAGGAGTTGCATTTTTTCACCTCCCAGTTGACACAGTATTTTCTTCAGATTTGTCTTCAACCTGAAATCTAAACCTAAAGTTCATTGATTGAAAATTTAAGTTATTGTCACCTAGTTTGATTAATTTTTCCAATTAGGCAGACAAAATGAAAATGTGCTCTTTAGAAATAAAACCCCCAATGAATGCTGTAAGTCGTATTTTAGTGTGTACATGCAGTTATGTAGTATGGGTACCACCATATCACCAGCATTTGCAAGTAGATCCTCAGATTCTTCTGTGGGTTTTCTCTGTCGTATTTTTGGACTATTTATGCCTTTGGCTCATGGCCAGCTGTTCGGAGCTCTCCAGACTGCTGTTCCTGGTGGAGTGCAGCCGGCAGAGGGATAACGGAGCTGCCTGATTGCAGTCCTCGGTTAAACATGGCTGGTGTACCACCCTGTGGCCAAACTCTTCTATTACACAGGGGCTCCAGCAAAAACCGAATTTACATTTTTTATTATTTATTTATTTATTTATTTATTTTTAAATTTCCACTGAAAAGCCAGGAAACGTGTCCCTTAGAGACATAAACACATGCAAATCTGCAAAGACCTGAAAGCAGGCTTCATCACGGCAACTTCTCATTTACATGTCTGACAGGTGGTGATGTTTTATAAAGAAACTTTTGACTTTTTCATTTCCTCTGCCTTATTTTCAGCCACTGTCCAGCTTAAGGCTTCATTTTCCCAGATCGTTTCCCTGGTGGGAATGGTGGTACTGGAGTGCTGGTGTTGGCTCCTCCACAACAACATTTGGTTCTTGTCCAACAGAAATGTGTGGCACTTGAGCAGTATGAGATCATTTCCTGCTCCTGGGTTTCCCTCTCCAGAGGGAACTGCACTGCAAGGAGATGTCTTCTCAGTAATATCCATATCCCAAGTGGTTATGCATTAATAAGATTATAGCTTTTGGGATTCTGAAAGCGTCGTGCTGGCATCTTACCACACAAAGTTATTGTAACTACTACTTGTGTGTAGGAACTGATAAACTTTTGTATTTGGTGATATAAGCAGCACAATTACGATTGGTCAAACTAATTTAAATAAAAGGGGAATGCACTCATTTCAGCAAGCAATACAGTTTCACAAAGAAAAGAAAGCTTTAGAATAAAATACTGGCAATTAAACAACTAGAATATTTTACATTAAGTAATTAAGGTCTCCAGTAAAAAAAAAATAAGTGTGGGGCTACTTTTTATTGCCATTTAATTTTTTTTTTCATATTATTTCATCTGAAATAGGAGTGCTAATATCCATACATGGATGTTTAGTGCACAATAGAGAATCTGAAATAATTTCAGCTCATTAGTGCACAAAACTGCTGGAACATCACTGTGGTCTTCTTTCATTTGTGTATTTTTTAAATTATATATATATATACATATATATTAATATCCAAATCCATTTTATCCTGTTGCAAGTTATACTTGGTTTTATTCTTGATTTTAGGTAAGGTTAAACATCGTCATAATCTGTAGATTGGCTTTAGTAGATTATGAAAACTCCAGCAGATGGATGGACAGATGTCACAGCAACATAATTTGGCATTTTCTCTTACTTTGTGGATCACTGAGTGAGTGACTGCCTCTTGGCAAAGCCTTTTGCAGGTGTATTCTTTTGACTAGATGTCCAGGAACAATAGTAAAATCATCAAACAGGGATAAGAAAGAGTAAGCATGCAACCAAATGTTTATGAAGGTAACATTTCTGAAGAGAAAATCTATTTAGAGTGTGTGTAGATGTCCATGTTGTCCATGTACAGACCCCTACATACACATATACACATTAAAGAAATGTACCTTTCATTCCTTGTGTTATACCTGGATGCTTTAAAATTTTAAATTAAGAATAATAGAGGTGGTATGAGAATAGATGGCATGAAGAATCAGGTGTTCTAAATATTATACTAATTCTATCACTATCTTAAATTAGCTGATTGATCCTGTGTGTTAAGTTGTAACAAACTTACAGTGTGGATTAGGACCTCAGTCCTGAAATATTACCAGTGTAGGAATTGGGAGGAATAATTTCAGCTTCTATTCACATATTATCCAGTAAATAATCACATACAGAAAATTGTTTCTATCAGATTGATGGAAATGTTCCCTTTAAATCTCCAAGGCTGCAGCTTTGGGCCCAGGTGGACTGAAGAAGATGGCATGGAGAAAACACAAAACACCTGGGAAGAGAACAAAACATTCAAATTTGACTCAGCAGCAGCCAATATATTTGAATACTTGCACAATTTCTAGGAGTAAAATCATATATATCAGAGAGCATTTTCAGGGCACAACATTATTACTCTACTATACTGGTAAATAAAACAGGATCAGAGAGCAAACCTGAATACTTGATTATTGATGATCCAGATTGCTCATGCATATCCTGGCATGACTCTGGGCTGTATAGTCTGTCATTTCTGGGCAACTTTTGTGTGGGATTTTAGTGACAGCAGACACAGGGGGTGATTTCATGCTTTAAAAATGGCTCTGTGGGATGCAGTACAGTCCTCATATTACTGCAGACACACTGAAACTGAAAAAAGTGGGGAAAAAATTAATAATTCTGTCTTTGGGACTTCACAGGCACCACAAGGGGTCCAGAGGAAACAAGATCCTCTTTTATTTATTAAAATATGTGTAATAGGCATTTGTACTCACCAAGAACCATGTTTTTAAAACAACTCCAACTTGACTCTAAAATTTATGAGAAAGAACCCTGAAATTCAAATGCCTAGTCCATCCATACTTGTTTCACTTTAAATAAGCTGTGAATTGAAGAATAGCATCTATTCAGGAAATTCAACTTTACTCTAAAAATATCCAGTTCAGCATTTCTGGGGGTAGGAGCAGATGTAGTAAAGTTTCCAGAAGAGTTGGTGCCTCCGTCTCTTGAGCAATTTAGGTAATTCCAGCTCAACTGGAAATTAAGGTCCTGAATCTCCTCTCATGTCAGTACTGATCTGTGCATCCTTGGGTTTAGACACAGAGATAATTGAGGTGGTGTGTGTGTATATATGTAGGAAAGAAGACTATCTAACTGTGAAGATTTTAATAAGAAACAAATTGAAGAAAAATAATTTAAAAGGGAACTGAACCCTTCAGTGGGGTTATTGTGGAGTTTGGTTCATTTGTATGTTTTGGTTGGCTGTTTTTTACCACAGGAGCAGGAGAAGTTTGAATTGTCAGGTTTATAAAACTGTCAAAGAATGAATGTCTAAAACATTTTTTATATAAATCTCTGTATTATATAATGCCATTTATTTCTTAATAACTCTACTGCATGCACTTATCTGCTGCCACAAAAAAAAATTGTCAGTGACTATTTCATAAGGATTTTCTGCAGTTTTTCTTTACAGCACTATGATTCCAACAGTGAAGTTGGAATCTATTAGTCTTTTCCTTCTTTCTTTAAATGAATCAAATCCTGAGCTAAACTTATAGTCTATTACCATTTGATCTAATAATTAAGAGAAAGCTGAACAAGAGAAAAAAGACATTCTGCCAGCATTTACATGAGAATATTTAGGAGTGTAGATTTCATGTAAAGATGAGACACCTCCCTGGAATTAGTTGGTCCAAAG
>VWZU01012057.1:276408-335075 GCA_013397095.1 Sterrhoptilus dennistouni | reverse complement strand
AAAAAAAAAGGAAAAAAGTTAATACATATTTTTAGCTGAATTGTTCCTTCAAGGTTTTTTTAACTGGTGTCTCTTGTCATTCAGGTCACCTTCTTACTGACCAAGCCTTGTAAATTAGCAATCTATTCCTGCCAGTTTTGTGCTTGGTTCTGCTTTGTTTGTTGTTTGGGGTTTTGGGGGTCTTTTTTTTGTTTCTTTTTGATTTGTTATTTCTTTTGCATTTGTCTTTGCATTTTTGTTTTGTTTCTGGTTTTGTTTTTACTTGGGGTTTTTCTTCTTGGTAGTTGGGGGGTGTGTTGTTAGGTTTTTTGGGTTTTTTTCCTTTTCTCTCCCCCATGATACTTTCATATTTAGAAAGCCTGTGGCTTGGAAAGTACATATTGACATATTAAAAGGAGCTAGTTGACATGAGGAGGCTTTCAGAGCTTTTAAGTCATTTGCTCTTCTGTTCAGTATCTTTGGTCCGTTCTTCGAACATCTGTTCCCAAAATACTGGCACAGTATGGCTTAGGAGGATTAAGTATCAAATTGCATCAGGTCTGCTCACCATGGTGTTACTCATAGGCGATCTCTAATTAAATTAAGTCTCAAGTTAAGTTCCTTTTCTCCTTTTTCCAAAATTTTCAGAAGAACTTGAATAATTACTGGAAGTTGGCTAACAGTAGCAGTGCTGATTCTGATAGCTCTCTTTTTTACATTATCCTAAGATAATTTGTTAACAGCAGAACTCTAGCATTGATGAATGTTGGGTTTGCTCTGTACAAGAAAACCCTGAGTACTATTAATGTGGTGGACTTTTATAGACAATACAAAATAACTTTTATTTTCTGTTATATTAACATGTAACTTTAGGGTTTTTTCCTGGAATTCTTTACCTAAATTATATTTACCTTGATAAAAATCGTAGGAGATTTTTATGCATGGACTAAACAGCTAGAGATATGGGAAGGAATTAAAAGACCCTGTTCATGACTTCCCCCAAAAACTAATAAAAAACCAAGCAAACCCACAAAAACCCAACCCTCAGGCTAACAAATAAAAACCCCAAATCATCAAAAAGCAAATCACCTTCCAATGAAAACTCTTTGACTTGAAATCACTTTTCAAATTGTTGCAAGTTAAGTATTTTATCTACTTTACAGAAAAAAATTAGATTTAAAATATGCTGAAAACATGATTACCTGCATAGTCAGAAATCATCAAACCTGTAAATGCATTCTTATAACCAGTTACATTTAAGGACTCTCACAGCAGTCTCAGTAACTACTTTTTTCCCAACATCAGACTGTTTTCTCCTAATTTGTATTGGGAGATTTTAGATTTTTTACACAGGAGAAGGTTGCCCAGAGAAGCTGTGGATGCCCCACTCCTGGAAGTGTTCAAGGCCGGGTTGGATGGGGCTTCGAGCAACCTGGTCCAGTGGGATGTGTCCCTGCCCATGGCAGGGGACATGGGTGGATCTGGGTGGAACTGGGTGATCATTAAGGTTCCTCCTAACCCAAGCCATTTTCTGATTGTTTTAGTGAAAATATCATCTGTCACTTTTGCCTCTCACAGAATCAGCAGAACATTTTGTCCGTCTGTGGATCATGTAGGCTGGAAGTCTTGAAGAGCTTATCTGCCTTTAGCAGCATACAAAATATGCTGTGGGAACAATTTTGGCAAATGTAGTTGTGATACTTACTTAAAATAGTATCAGTAGTATTAGTCCTTGAGAATATTATTGCATGTTGACACCACAATAAGCTTTTAGATAAGTGTCTCCATTACACTGAAGCAAATTAAAGCATAGAGAAGCTTCCCATAGGTGTTCTCTGCCCACAATGTTTAATTGTCCTGCCAAAAAGGACTTACTAATACATTTCAGAAATGCATTTCCTTTGCTTTCTAGGAACTGCAGTGCCTCCCTGTGAGCAGAAATGCGGTCTCTTTGCTACCTTTCTCATTACCAGCCTGGAAGCTGGAAAAAGAAGGCTTGTGACTGGTTGCTCTGGGGTCTAACAGACTGTGACTGCTCTGTGCCAGAGCCTCTGGCCAGGAGGATTTCCTGGAATGTCTGAAAGTGACAGTTCTTTGCTCTCTTGAGGGTTTTAAGATGTTACCCTCAATATGCCAATTCCAGTCTCAGTCTTCTTTCTGAGGTTGTTGTAGTGCTCATACAAGCATTTTTGAGTCCATACCATGGTTTTTGTGGTCATGGAACAACCTGTGCCCCATCCAAACCATGCTGAGGATAGTCACATATTTCAGAAGATTTTTGCTCGCTGTATGACAATTGCAACCCATGGCTGGAGCAATGTCAATAGGTTTATACATGAAGGTAATTATCTAGGAGAATGACTGTCAGGCATGGGCTTTTGTTACACTGTTAAGGTACCTGAATATCTTTTACTGGTTTGACCTATTTTGAGTAGTAGAGGCCTGTCTTTCAAGCATTGCTTTACAGGTGATTTTACTGATCTCCTTGAAGATGCACACATGACTGGATAGGTCATTAAAAAACAATTTATTTTCTTAAAAAATCACCAAGATATGCCACTTAAAAGCAAAACAAATCCTAAAAACATCCCCAAACCTGACTTCCCTTGTGTCTCCCAGTAATAAAAATAAAAAGTAATACGTACTTTTTCTGTGTCATTCTGACTGGATATACATTTACCATCTTACCTTTAAGCGTTTCAATAGACAGAGCATAATTCTTTAACAACTGATTTTCTCCTTTGTGTTTCCAGAGGCAACGATTTTAAGCTATGATGGAAGTATGTTTATGAAAATACAGCTTCCTGTCGTGATGCACACAGAGGCCGAAGATGTTTCTTTAAGGTTCAGGTCTCAGCGAGCTTATGGCATTTTAATGGCAACAACCTCCAGGGAATCTGCAGATACTCTTCGGTTAGAGCTGGATGCAGGACGAGTTAAGCTAACGGTCAATCTAGGTAACAACCTCTTCCTCCAAGAAATTAACATTTTCTTTACATTTTTCTTTTTGCTTGCAAACATTTATGAAACAGCCTGTTTTAACATTAAAAGTAAACTGAAATTATATATAGACACACATCAGTGCAGCATTTGCATATGTACACAAATACACGGCCATTGTTACAGTTTATTTTCTTTTCTTTTGCATTTTGTATTCTTTATTTAGTCTTAACATTACCCATCACAATATTTTTGTACTGTTGTGTATTCTAAAAAAAGAAGACAAGTTCATCAGTGGTATTTTTTGGCTGAATTGTTTTTTTACATTGTGGTAGATTGGTCTTCCTCCACAATTTCTTCAGAATAGCAATTCCACAATTTCAATGTGCAAGCAGAAGCAACATATATGTAGGTCAGCTCAGTTTTACCTCTACCAATTAATCTATGACATGCAAATATATCAAAGACTTTCTGGTTTTGAGACTGAAAATGTTGCAGTTAGATACTCCCACTGATGGATTTCTTGGTCTCCTTTTTTTAGGTGTCAAATCTATATTAAATCCATCTCCTCTTTTTTGAACAATTCTGTAGTGGTATTTTTGTAGTATCGAACGATAACACAACCCTTCAATGCCCAAAGACTGCGGCCCTCAGCAAACAGCCTTGTGAACACAGGAGGCACAAGCCCTTTTACAGAAAAAGAAAAAAAAATTTGGTTTCCTTGTTTAAAATATGATAGACAAAATGTCAGGTTATGGTTTTCTCTAGTTTAAAAATAAAAAAGAAAATAAATAAATAAAAGCGCTTTTGCCATGCTTATGACTAAGTCCAAGTCAGGACCTGAAACAGAACAGGAATATGCTCAGGAAAATGCATGTCCCATGCAGCTAGTGCCATTCACAGGGATGCTATTTTTAAAGAGAATTATGTGTTTTATTGCTTTAGTCACAGATTTAGAAAGCACCGGTGGGCAGAGGGGGGTAAGAAAATAACCACCTGACCCTCCACCTCATCAAAGTGTCGCTCACAGAAACGCTGCCCTGGTGTTTAGTGGTGAGGAGCGAGAGGGAGGAGCAATGGGTGTCCGGGTGACCCTTCCTTGCCTGGCCCCTCCTGCAGGGAGGACACGGTGGGAGGCTCCGAGGGCTTTCTGTAAAGGGGCTGTGCAGGTGCTGCTCCTCGGCTGTTTGCAACCACTTTTCTGATGCGGTTGACGACACATGACAAACTCAGCTATATGGAAACAAAATCTAGGTTTGATGGTATACATGTTCCTCAAAGGTGTAAAACAAGAGTAGCTGTACAAACCAAGTAGCACAGTGTAGGATTTGGGGTTTGGTTTTGGGTTGAGTTTTTTTTTAAGTAATAAATTAATATAAATTAATGCAGGTAACCCAGCAGAGGATTGTGTACAGATCAGATTATTCACTTTATGTACAAAATATCATCCTCTGCCTACTTCTATAGTTCATGAAAGTCAATAAAAAGTAAATAAACCCATGCCCTAACAATATTGTTCCTTCCTCTGACACCACCCATTTTTTTTATTTCTCTCTTCTATTATTTATTTATTTATTCAGTCAGGCAAGAAAATAATCTTAAAATAGAAAGGATTCTCTTTGTTCTCTAATGAGTGTTTATAAATACATGATTTTCTTTCCCTCTGTATTATTATGACTTTAAAGTAGTCACTGTTCATTTTCAAAATCTAGACATTAAGGATATGTAAACCCACAGCCCCTTATTTCTGGGCCTGGGTGATGAGCTCTGCGTCAATCCTTAGTTTTTGGAGATGAGCCTTTGAGGTTATACTATCCACAAGTTGTCCAAGGTGTCTGATTGTGGCCTGGCCTGCTCTATGACCCATTGTGACGGAGCACTTTCTAATTGCACTGAGAGAAATTACCTGTTCTTTCACAGATGGGGAGAAAGCTGCAGCCTGCCTCAGTTAAGCATCTTTGACTTTTAATCCTGACTTTTCACTTAGATTTGTCACCATGTAGCTTTGTTTGAAATTGGCCATTTTTACCCTATTTGTCGTTTCTATTGGTAAAGACTTCTCGCAGTATATCTGGGTTATAACAGTATGTAAAGACTGATGATATGGAGTGGCCATATATGCATGTGTCTGTCCCCGGAAGGGTGGACTGTGATTTTATTGGATGTCTGCAGCTATTACCTTGAAGGATAAATTTTCATTTTTCATCTATTCTTCCCCATCTAGACTGTATCAGGATTAACTGTAATTCCAGTAAGTGCCTATTCAAACTTTTTAAAATGTTATTCCACCATTATAAAATATGCAAAGTAGAATGACAAAGATTGTGGACAGCTTGCAAGCATTTGATAATTTATTAATGAAATGTGATGATTAATTATCATTGTGTAAAAAGTCATCATATACTTTAGCACTTGTTTTTTGTCCTTCCCATAGGACATGAAATTAACTAGAATATTAAAAAGGAAGCTTTCTACAGGTTGTAAACAAGCCTAGAGGAAATGGTGCCTGTAGGACTGTATTATTCTAGATAGGCTATTTTATATTTACAGTAGCCATAGAATTTTTGAACCAGCATTTCTGATAAGCTGTTACACATTTTCTCCCCATGTCCTCCTTCTAATTTTCCTGACATATTACCTTTAACTGGTGGTTAGGTTGTTGGAACATAATAGTTTTTACAACAAAAAATTCTATTTTACAACCCCCCTTGACAATAACCTGTTTTTACTGGCTGGTTATAGCACAATTTGGTTTTGCTAAATCTTCAATTTATGGAAATGTGCTACATGGCAAAAAGGACATTATTGAAGTCTGAGAATGACTGTATTTCTATGATGATTTTTTACACTCTAATTATGCTAAAAAATCCTTGAATTGAACAATTTTTCTCTGTGATATGCATGTTTATGAAACAGAGGGAAACATTTGCCAGATGAATGGACTAAATTTTAACTTCTCTGATATTATTTGGATTAAGAGGCTATATTCTGAAAGGAGAAAAAGGACTGTGATTTTATTTTGAGTCTATGGAATTCCTGAATGGTGTCAACAAAATTATTGATAGTAAGTATGGTAGATTTGAGTTTTGGGTTGTTTTTTTTTGTTTCCCTTCCTAACAGGTTTTACAGGCCAGAAGACTGGCTTTATGAAAACAGGAGAAAAAAAAAAAAAAAAAAGAAAAAAAAAAAAGCTAAAGAACAAACTGCACAGGTTTAATTTGTAGTTGGTAAGAGATAAAATATATTAACATAACTTTCTTTAATAGTTTTATAAGTCATAATGAAAAACAAGGATCTGAAGTTATTCTTAATGTGTCATTTGCTAATAGATTTTTTCAATTAATAATTTTTACAAGACAAAACCACAGCATTTGTATTAAAAAACAGAAAAAAAAAATCTTGAGGCAAGTGTTTAATTTAAACTGTTCTTAAATTCAGAGAGACTTCGGTATAATAAAGGAAATGCTTGTAATCACAAAGGCATAAAAATATCATCCTCATGTTAAAAAGAAAATAATAAAAAAGTAAAAAATTCTCAATTATAAGCACAAATATTTCCTCTTTCCACTTCCTAAAATATATAAAATCATGAAAAATCTCAGAAGCATTTTCTTGGTCTTCCACAGGACACCATTTTTATCTACTAATGAAATCTCTTTTAGGAAAAAACAAGTGTAAGATAAGCAGCTTTTTGGGCAGAACTGTAATGAGACTGCCTGCTGCTGGTAAATTCCTTTTTTTCCTAGGGAAAAAATTTGGTTTAACTTCCTTAATAAAAATCAGAAAATCCCTCTGAAAACAGATTTACTAACATAAGGAAACCCCCTAGGAATAAAGCCATAATATAACAGGTGTTCTCATTTTTTAATCTTTTTGGATTAAATGATGTGTCAAAGATAAATTTAAATGGTTTCTAGGTTTCATTTTTGAGCAATTTTTGGATCAAAACAGAATCTTCAAATACAAATAAGCCTCCAATTAGAGGATTGCAAAGAGGAGCAATGGATCTACTTTGTTGGATTAGGAGTTATAAGTTCTTGGTCTCATACAGAAGCAACATAACCTCTCTACAAAATATCCTTGGTATAAAATACTCATAAGCTATTTCTCTTTACAGTTTGTTTATAGTGCTTTTGTTGTTAGAAATGAACTTAAATGATTAGTTCCATCTCCCTGTGGTGCTTAAAAAAAGTGAGCAGGGTTTTGTGAGCTTTCAGTATGGTAAGTACTACAATGTTTTCTTATCTGCACTGGAGTTTTCCAGCAACCAGATGTTTCATGAGCAATTTCTATATCCTAATGCTTAGATTATGGAGAATTATTGCTCTAAGTAGTCCTTAAAAATGCTTATTTAAAATATAATGGGGTTTAGTGGAACACAATTTGTTTCAAAGCTACAGCATCCAGAACTGGAGTATTAAAATTGCTAAACACAGTGATAGTTGAGTGCCTCTCTTCTTTCTGCTGAGGGCTGAATATGTATCAATCCTGATTTCAGGTTGATAGAAGTAAATCTGATTTTCATGTCTGAAAAACTTTTTTTCCATTTCCTGTTTCTGTTACTTAGAAATCAGTCCTGTTAGTATAACCTCAGTGTTGGGACTGAGAGTTATGTGTTATAACTAACTTTGTAACAGAGTTAAGGTCAGGATGAAGGTATCTGGTTTGAATTTTGAGAGACAATTTAAAAAGAAAAAAATCCAAAATCCTAAGCTGAACATCAACAAGCTTGAGAGAATAAAAAGGAGCACCTTCTCCTGCTGTGAATTATAAGCACAGGGAATGAAATACTGCACCTGTTTGTCCTCTCATTTTCTCCTGAAGCCTGTCTTCTGCTCACTGCGGATCAAACACATAAGTGTTGGCTGACAGAGCTAAGATGATGGCAGCAACTTTTTCTACACATGGTCACCTTTAGCTGATGTCCTGTCTCGCAGAAGAGGTGGCATTTTGGGGTCTTCCTTGTTTGAAAGATAGAATTATTTAAAATGTTAAAATGTTAATCAGATATCACATCACTATTAAACTTGTGTTTCATTAACAATATGTGGCATGCTAGATATTTTGTGCTAGGTTAGAAGATCAGTATGCCCTTACATCACTAGAAATTCTGTCTCGTGTCAGTCAGAAAATAACGTTGCTGAAATGTTGGATTTCTACATCCTTAAATAACTTCATTGTGTTCTTCAGAGCTATAAGTTTACAACATCAAATTGTCTGTCAGGCAGTGAATTAAATGGTCCATTTAAATTGCAGGTACATGTAGGTCAGTGCTGGGGCTGACACCAGGAGAAAGGGAAAACTTATTTGATGAACAGAAATAGCTGCTGTGGTTTCCATATTAGTGTTCATAGGGTGAGGAACTCATTTAAAAATAAGACTGCAGTAAACTCTGTTGTTTTAAATAATATGAATGTAACAGCATTTTTTGGCATTGATAATTCTGTAAGAAATAAGTTGAAAGCTGTAGAGGTTTTCTGCATTATATACAGACTTGATAAACTAATCCGTAAAAATTACCTAAGAATAAATTGTATTAAAATATATAGATATATAAGCCCCAAAATATTTCTCCCTTCCAAAGAAGGAATTGTTACCCTCTGATTGCAAACTATTAAGCACAAATTATAAGTAGTTAGGAATCCTATTGAACTGAATGGGATTTTTCCCTAGTATTTCTTAGAGACAGAACTTTCCATTGCAGTTCAGTAACAGTTTCTGAATGACTTGTGAACAAAAACAAGTGTGCTAAATTTTTATATTTTTCACTGTTGTAACCTTAAACACTACAGTCTTGACTTAATTTTTTTTCTTTTTTTTTTTTTTCAGTTTTAATGATTCCAAAATATTAGTATCTGAAAAAAATCCAGGTAGCTGTAAGGGCTGCTGGTTTTGATATTCAATATGCTTTTGTCACTGACGTCTGCAGTGTTACACATTATTTCATCTTTTGGACTGTGCGAGTTTTTATTGTTATTATTGTCCTCCTATCTTTTCTGAAAAGAAATTTTCTATATTTTTATATGAGTTAGCCAAGTAGGACTGTAGGGATTTTTTAATTAATTGATTCATTTTACCACTAATAATGTTAATTGGTAAATAGCTGACTCCCATTTCCCAGTCCGATACTTTTGTTCAATATGAAAAAATACAGGACATGTTTTTGAATGGTGCTGTGAAAGCTGGCTCAGCTTGTGGCACAGAGTGCAGGGGACTCTGAGGTTAGTTTTCTAGTACACAGCTTTGTTTCTGTGGGCAATAACTCACAGAGCAATGGCACTGAATTAGGTTATACTCAAATGCAGGACTGTCATAAGAAATGATTATGAATTGTAGGATGTCAGGGAGCAGACAGTACCGTGGTAGTAAATGTGTACACAATTCCCCAGGGAATGTGTAAACCAGGTTTGCAAGCTGGATGTACACCTTTATAAATTAGGAAGAGTTTCCTGGGCTTGGAAGGTTTTCTGTTTGTTCTTCAGTGGTTGTATTTACATGCATTCTTGTCTCTATCTAGTTATTCACCCATTCTCTGTATAATTTATTGTTCCTCTCATTTTATTTTCTCATGCCATTTCAATTCTCTGTTCTTCTCTATAGCCCTTAATCTTTTCTCCTTGTTTTGTATGCGCATCCTTTTAAAATTTTCCTATTCTGCAGATGTGCACATTACAGATGATTAAGTTATTCTATTTGGAAACATCTGTTACTGAACCATTTCTTTCTTGTCAAAGTATCCTACAAATCCAGGGTATGACAAGTAGCTTTGTCAGATTATTGGTAAATAAGAGGAGAATTGTATCTATTAAAGTGCCAGCAATTGGTGTTCAATTATATTATTCTTTCAATGTGCACATGAATTTTAAGCAGCAGAAAATCTTACATGAACACTATACATCCTTTTGAAAGCTACTGCTTGTAAAACTCCATTTTATTGCAGAATCCAGAATCTTCAGCTGTGCTTTTATGGATATTCCCAAATCTACTGTGATAAGCAAATCGTTAATATATTTCCCTGTATTGACTTCCTACTATCTGGTGAAAAGAATTATTAGAATATATTATTGGCTCTCTTTTTTGCTGTTGTTGCCAGTAGAAAATCATTAAAATGATTCAATTTTGTAGCTCCACCTAAAATGTAAGATTTTGTTCTTGACCTGTTTTCTTACAGAGTGCTTATAAATTGCATGAGTTTTGATCTTTCCCTCATTAAGAGTGGCTGACAGCCTGGCAAAAATATGTAAAAGAGTTTTACCATAGAGGACATGCAACAAATCAGCAGGGTACTTTCTCCGCAAGTTCAAACAGGAACTTTCCTCTGTTTGTGGCATAAAGTTTGAAATAATTATAAATAATTCTTTTGAAACTTTGCCTATACTTTGCAAATTTAGAACAGGAAGTCATTGGATTCCTTCTCATTCAGCAATATCAATTTAAAGGCCCCTTTTCATATAATTTCCTGAAAAACAGGATCTGCTGCTATGTAACAAAACTGAAAACATACCTGGTCCTATTCTATCTCCTAGTTGCTAATAGACAGTACGCAAAAATCCTGCTGCTTTACTCAGAGACTCTTGCTGGAGTCCTCAGTGCTCAGTCCTGAAGCTGCACTAAGACCATCCCTGCACTAAGACCATCCTGTCTTGTACCAGGCACTATGTTTGGAACAAAGGTGAAAACAGCTCAGCTCAGGAAGAAAGTTCAGGTTTGAAAGCAAAAGGGCTTGTCTGTGTAAATATAATCAGAAAGGCTGATGTCATTAAGGAATAGCCCATAATTTATTATGTACAGCTACAGAAGCCTGTTACAAGAGATGCCACTAATTTTTCTTTCTCTGTTAGATATAGGGTGGAAAGAAGTGGTGCTGCACAGGTTATACCCTGTGAGAGCAAAACATTAGTTGGCTCACTGGGGCAGTGATTGCAAAGCCATTCACCTCTTCCTGCATTCTGCCTGCCCACCTGCTCTGGAGAAAAGTAGGTTTCTTGAATGGTAGAAGAGTCAAGTGAACCAGCAGGGCCCTGCTGATCATTTTCCAAAAGTTTGCATACCATTCTTTGGTTTTTGTGTTGCAGAATTTCATCTGTCTCTAAAAAAATCCCTGTCATTTACTTTAAAAACTGTGTTCTTTTCTCTTCCTGTCTGCTGGTTCTGCTCTTACATTGTCCATTGCTTTGCTGCCAGCACAAAAGGTTCAAGTGTCTATGTGATGAACTGACTAAAGTGACCCATTAACAAAATTGTTAATTTTGACTTGCTGCAGTTTTCTGAAACCTGTTGTAGAATAAAACAGGATGAGGGGGGAGGCAGGATGGTGTAGAGACAGTAGAAAAACAACCTCCAGTACAAAGTGCATTGCTTTTTTCAGCGACACAGATTCATGCTATCCCAAAATGAATTCATCTGGCCTACATCTAAGCAAAAACATCCTGGAAAAGTACACGTTATGTACAGAAAGGCGGAAACATCATGTCTTGAGATGTGAAATGCTTAATCTGTATCAATTAAGGAAGTGATATTTCAGTCAACTGAAGGGAAATGTTGGAAAGGTTTCTGGGTAAATGCCTGCACCTTCAGCTATGTACATCACAATTATTCTCTTCTGAATTAGGCTTATGAAACAAGCTGGATGTTGAACCTGGAAATATCTGATGCCCAGTTTTAGGGGGTTTCAAGCATGAGGAAAAGCCATTGAGTATCATGAAGAGAATATGTATTAAGAAATGCCAGCTAAGAGGAGGCTGGGTTTTTGGGACATTCACATAAGATAATTTCAGAATTTATTTTATGTTGTGGCTTTTTGGGAAATTTCACATGGATATAGTTTGGCTTGAGGGAGGACTCTGAAAAGGTAACAGTGAAGGCACATTGGACTTCCAAGAATGAGTTCGCTCACTACGTGAGTGATTAAGAATATCATTCTTCTGATATACTGATTTCTTATCTCAGGCCTATATTTTGGTTAGCACAGGAATTTTGCAGGGAAATGCTCAAGTTATCTACAAGGCTTCCATTTTTACCCCTTCCTTATCCAGTTATAGTTGTTAAGAAATCTTGAACTAATAAAGAGCATAAGAAAACTTGAATCAACTGGCTTATTATGAAGAAATCTTGAAAAGAGTCTTGCACATATAATTTGTCAAAGCCAGTGGTGAGATCCCTGCTTGAACCTGCTTAGCTGGGGCATGTCAGATTAGCAGTCAAAAAGCTCAAACCTTCATTAAAATGAAAATAAAGACTATATATATGCTGGCTGACCATTTAAGGGTCTGATATTTACTTTCTCCCTGACAAAGCTTTCAGGGTTGGATGCTGGGGACTGAGGGCTTTGCTCTGTCAGTGCTTTCAACCTACATGAAGGACAGCAATAAAATTTATTTTTATTCATTCTACTTGCTCCTTATAAAACCTTATCTATGTTTGCTCTTGCTTAGCTAAGAGAAGAGAAAATTGCTATTAGTCTCCTGGCAGACCATCAGTAAAATATTATTTTAAGTTCTCTTACTAGAAAACAGATGTTTTCCTTTTTTGTGTGTATGCTTCTTTCTTGTCTTTTCACTCTTTTCATCATCTTACTTTTGTCTTTTTACACCATACATTCTACTTGTGATTCTTTGAAGATACAGCTGGTTTAACTAATCAAACACACAATAGTAATGTATCTGTGGCTTTCTCAAGGCACAGTGGTGTGCTCTGCAATAGCCACAGTAAAAGCTTAAAATCAAGGCTATTTATGTAAATTTGAAAATTAGTTGCCATAATTGGTGGTGAAAATCATTAGTTTAACATTCAGGTAAAGACTTTTTTAGCACTACCACTTAAATGTTTTCAGAAACCCCTTTAAGATTGCTGAAATTAATAGACTTTCCATTTGTGATATTTCAATGTTTACTTTAATTTTTGCTGTGCCAGGTATAGATAGTTGTCAGTTTAGTGGATATTTGGGACTCAGTCAGGGCCACAGTGTAGTTATGTATAAATGGGCTCTGAGCTCTGGAATGCTGCCAAAGCTTCACAAGCAAAGCCCAAGGGAACAGCCTGAAAGTGGACTCAAGTTGTTCCCTCTGAACCTTCAGCCTGAGCTCTGAAAGGGGAGCAGGCAGTGGGAGTTCCTCTAAAATACTAAATATGACAAGAGGACTCTTGGAGGGTAGGAAAGCAGAGATTGCTGCAAACATGTAGCCTCTCATTTTACCAACAGGGACAAAGCAGCCTCCAGCATGTGCTGGATCTGTAAGAATAGACTGTCTTGAATTAATAAATCCTGATTTATATGCAAGGGAGCTATGCATGTCTAGCTCATACTGGTCCTAGCAAATCTTTCATAAAAGAACTTTTCAGAAGAAGTAGACTAGGCCTTTTAAATATTTTAATGGGAAGAAGCACTTGAAAGTAAGTTTTTCATGTATAGCAGGTCCTAAATTTTTCTTATTTTACTTTTAAGCTTTCTTCTTTTAGCTTTTGAGAAGCGAGATGACTTAATCACATTTCAGGACTGGTGATTTAAATTATCCTTACAATTTTTTTCCGTGACAGAAAGTGGGTGTTACAGTCAAATCTTGCAGGGATAATAAGGACTCCTGTTCTATCAGTGATAGCAAAGGAATTGAATAATATTTTCTTCTGGAGAAGAATATATAAAAGTTAATGTAATGTCATTCATATTAGTGAACTGGGCTGCCATGGCAGTCATTCCACAGTAAAGCTCTGCTCCCACAGGAATCTCTGCTAACACATTCATAAGTGATTGAGAGACGAAGATGAACACTGAGATGATATTATTTGCAAATGCAATAGGATTATTTAAGAAAATCAAATGAAATGCTGTGTTTGAGGCTCCAAAATGCTGAATGACTGCACAGTAAAGTGGTAGGTGGAATTAAACAGCAATACACACTAAGTAATTCATGCTAGAAAAAAAATCACCTTAATTATTGCGAGCACAGCAATGGAATGTGGTGCCACTGAGCTGAAGAAATCGTGCAGTCATTGTAAAGAGCTCTTGTGAAACAGTTCAGTGCTCAGAAGTGACCAGAAATCCCCGTGGATGGGAGTAGCTGTGGGGAGAGAAGGTAAGACCAGAAGAGAAAGCAGCATGATGCTATTATGCAGTCATGGTTTATCTACTTCCTGAACGCTCCATGTGTGCTCAGTTCCCATTCCTCATGATTAACTTAAATGGGGAAAATACAGGTCACTGCAACAGGGAGGATTACAAGAATGGATTAGTTTTCCTACACAGGGCAGCTAGGCATGCTAGGGAAAAAAAAAAACCAAACACCTGAGAGAATATGAATGTATTTTTATAAATATATGATTATACAGCCATAAGAAGCAGCAGGAGGCTAATAAATTGATTTTTTAAATGACATGGAAATACATCAAGGACTTTCTGAGATAAGGCTGTTTTTGCAGCTCCAGAAGTCCCAAACATGTCCATCACTGGAAGCTGTGACTATGTTAGAGTAGTAATTACTACAGAGCAGTTCTGCTTTTCTGTGCTGCTCTTGAAAGCACAGTGCTGAACTAGCTGGTCTTATGTGCCATTTCCCAGCTTAATTTGCAACTTCTTTCTCTAATTATTTCATCACCAGTTTATACTCTGTATTCAGAGCAACAGGAAATTGCTAGTGAAAGTAATCAAAGACTCACAGAAACATTAGGCTGGAAAAAATATAAATCTATCATCAACTGGGTTGTATACAGTCATTCTAAACTTTGTAATCAGATTCCATGAAAATTAGAGTGTTAACACACAGATGGCAGCAGATGACACAAGCCAGTATTTCAACAAATTCTCAAAAAACCTTCTTGATTAACTGACAAATCAAGTCAAATTAGGGTAAGCCATTAATTAAAATGGCTCTTTTATATTCACTAAGCATTGTGAATTTTTTTTTTTTTTTTTACTTAGCAATAAGAGCTTTCTGGCCAAAAATTTTAGTCTGTAGCTCTTTAAAAAATAAATTCATTGTTGGCATTGAGTATTAAGAAAAAATAACAGTAACTGGTGAGTTGATAATGTTTCTAAAGTTATACACAGATTAAAAATACTATCAGACTTCCTGTAAAAACATCTTTCTTTGCTTTTTCTGCCTTTGTTTCTTAGGAGGCTCTGTTTCAAAGATATAATGTTCTTGAGAGGAACATTTATTAATATACTTGCAAAGAACATTTAGAAGTGCTTATAAATTTAAATTCTATGGAGAAACACTCCAGTCTTTCTATTGTAATACTACAGTTTTGAAGACTTATTTTCAGAGAATGAAAATAGTTGGGGGTTTTTTACCAAAAAAATCTGTGTAAAAACCTAAAAATCTATTTTTATAAAAATACTAAAATCATTAATAGTTTACCTCAGAAAGCATTTAAATCTATTAAATAAGTGAATAGGACCTTTTCCAAAAACAAAGCCTTAGTAATTCAGTGGTGCTGTGTTATCTCAAGAACTTTTCAAGGAAAACCAACCAAATTGCCATCTCTCTGCAGGTAAATACTGCTTTTCTGATCAGCACATCACATGCTCACAGCCGTCATTCTGTCCTAAAATACACCTGTAAGGAATTAATAGAATAAATGTTTGTGTTGGTTTTTTGGGTTTTTTTTTGGTAATAGAATGGACATGCATTTGGTAGGAAAAAAGGGAGAGGGCAGACAGAATCAAAGAGAGTGAAATTGGAATGGGGTGTCTGGTTCTCACTAGTGCAGCCAGTGAGCATTGCAGTAGGTCTGGCATATGTTGAAGGGAATTGCCAAGTTTCTATCTGTCCCTCTCATATTAATAGACACTACTTCTAAGTGATTGAAAACAGTGCAACTAATTTCAGTGAGAGTCAGATCTGATCCTATTTTTCAGCTTTGTGTGATGAGGAGAGTCAAGCTGCTTAGAGAACGTTTGACTCCCTCTTCTTCAATCAAAGAAAAGAAAGGAAAAATGATAAGAGTTCTAAACTAAAATTTTTCATAAATCAAAATTATTTTGATACATTTCTATGTTTGTTCTGCTGGAAGTCTGGAATAAATCCCTGGTAAGGAATTATTTTACTCTTTCAGCACTAAGTCCAGTGAAATTTGTTTATAGACAGTAGAGAGCAACACCTGGACATAGAGCTTTTGTCCTTTCCATATGTAGCACAGAAATTAGGTTGTCCACCTATTTGCATAAATACAAATTCACTGAATCTGGTCTGAGTAATCTGTGGTGTTTTAATGGCCCCTCCTTTACTGCATCTGCAAAAAAGCTTTGTGTAAGTATGTATTAGTTTTAACTCCATGGTTGTTTCAGAAAGGTGGCTCTTTTATCCTTGCTTCACTTCTCTGCAGCAAGGCATGGTTTCCTAAGTTCAGTCTTGATGAAAGAGCCTAGCAAGCTCTCAGCTACATTATTCTTCATTAATGTTATAAGAACAGTAATTCATTTTCAATGTGCTTTTTTTGAAGGGCTGATAACATTAAAAACATCTACCCAGTGCATGTCACTGATGAGGAGTTACTTATATTAAAAGCACTTACTCTGTATCTAGCACATTTTGCATTTATGTCTATTAAAATGCATGAAACATCTATCATAACATTTTTAGCACTCAGTAGCTTATTACTGGAACCACATAACTGCTTCCTTATTATCTCTTCTTGACAATAGCTTTAATGAATTATATTCAGGTAGCTGTTGAAATTTCCATCCAAGCACATTACTATTTTGGATGACGTGTCAAGAGGTTAACTTATGCTCCCTTCCAGCTGATTTCTAGGCCTCAATCCATCAGACAAGTCACTTCAAAGGAGATATTGCTCTGTTGAGCTGAGACATCAAGATAAAGTTGGCTTTCTGAGATGCAGTCCCCTTTGGGAAGTGTGCAAGGAATTCTTCATCAGTTATTTGTCTAGGCAGTCTTGAAGCAACAAGACACAAGATGAAGACCAAGACATGGAATGAGAAAAAGCAATTTAAGAAAAAAGGAAGCTGTGGTTCATGTAGCTTATACTAATTCTTGGGTATTATTTCTCATTCATTTTATATTCTGTGAGATTTTCCTCCAGAGAGTGAAGTGCATGTATGTAAAAATAAAATTTCATTAGTTAAAAGTTCCTATCTGTCTCTGCACATTAAGGCTTTTCTTACCAGTAGTAAAATCTGTCTGGAAAAGAAAGCTCAAATAGGTAAGTCAATTCCATCTTTCACTTACATACCATGAACTGTTTATATATGACTTGTGGATCAGAAGTGAAAAATAACAATCGTGCTCACTGGCATTTAAGAAGTTACAGTTTTACCAAAATGTAAGCACTATAATTGCTGAATATTGGTGCAAATTACCTGCTGAATTTTTGTTGTGGTTACTGGTATACTTTGAACTGTCTCTGCAATTTTTGCTGTGTAACATTTCAGCAGCTTAAAAGCAAGTCTGCTGTGTCCTAGGAGGAAAACGACCACATCATTTGCTCTGAGGGAAAAAGTATTCTTGCATCTCTAGCTAACAGGAGACAGCTGACAGCATCACTGACATGATACAAGACACCTAGGAACTCAGCTGACAAGCTAATTGGCTGTGAATAAGAACAGCACTACCTCTGAAAGTCAGCAACATGGATTCTTGATTCCCTAAAATTGCATAAATCAAGATACAGAGCACACCTTAAGAAAGTGCAAGTAGGCACTTCTGTCAAGAAGCTAACTTGTTTTGTTAAATAAAAAATTGTCTCTTGCTGACGCTGAGCACAATCCTAAAGAGATGATAAATGGCACAAGAGCACTGGAGAGATTCTCTCAATTTTAAAAACAATTCCATGTACTAAAGTTATGCTTTTCTACTCAGGCATGTAAGAGTATACCCATCCAAGTCAGTGGAGGCTGATCATAGAACAGGGATCAACCTTTGTATTCATCCATTTGTAATTTCTGAAAACAATCTGAAATGTCTATTTTAGTCCTTCTTCCTTGACCTCTGTCTGCCGAGAAGTATCCAAGAATAAGCAGTGTCGACAAAATTGTGCTTTTTGATCCAAGATGTTTATAAAAATATTTTAAACAATTAAATAATCAAAAATAATAAACGTTTAAATATTATTCTTAATTAGGCAAAGTGTTATAATTCAGCATTTAAATTATAAAAAAGAAAATGAAAAATAAAGGATACGAGTGTGAGATTTAGTTGTAACTATTTTATAACAACTGGTTTTGGGATGAAGACACCTGTAAATTAAGAGGAGCTTATTCTTAAAATAAAGTCACAGTCCAAATTCTCTTCCTTTCTATGCCAGCTAGTTTCCAATCTGCTTATTCTTAAGAACATTGTGCAAGATATAAGGGTAAAAGGAAATATTTAAATTGTTTTTTTTTTCTGTTAATTTAACTAAACATAAAGATAATTTTTTTTATATAAAAGGGTAAATTGTGGACAAACATACTTAAGTTTTGCTTACTTATATTTTAAAACGTAACGAGTTTTGAGAGCCATGGTTTTGATATAAATGGGCACAGTCAATATCAATGTCAGAAAGGCTAATGTGTCAAAGCTGTTTCTGCTTTTTTTTCCTGTTGGGTCTTATAATCTAGCCAATGTATAATCTAGCCAATATTCCAATTCTCTCAGTGAAAAAAAAAAAATCAAATGTGTACCTACTTTTTCTACAAAGAATGCTGTAAATTAGGTTGTTTTTACTTCACTAGTTTTAAGTGGAACAAAGTAGCACAGGTTTCTTTGGCTCCTAAGGGTACGCTTGGAGATCAGCAGCATTTGTTGCCTGGAGCACTTCATCTCTTGGTCTTTTTTATTCGTTTGTTTATCACCTGAATGACAGTGATTAAGGTCCAGATTATAAAAGTTATTTAGATAGCCATCTTATTGTGAAATCCTTCTTTCAAGTCATAATTCCTCCAGATCTCTTGGGCTCAGAGGAGAAAGCAAAATTCCCCTGGAAGCTGAGGGCAACTGATTTGAACAGCAACTTGTAGAGATGATGTCTAAGGAGATGGAGATTATCAGGTGTAGGACACTCCATTTCTTTGAAAACTTAGAGGAATATGCTTGCTGCTCCTAGAAATCCATGACAGGGATTTCTGCCTCTGCGTTTTTTAAGGTTTGAGTCTGTTGGTTTGGTAGTCAAGATCAGAATAATGAGTCTTCTGAGGTAAAAATTGAACCCTTTTTTGGGAAAGGAGAAATTTAATTGAAATTCATCTTAGGATGGCTGTTTTCTCCTAATGTAAGCCACATCTCACAAATCAGTAGTACTGATAAAACTATGAATTTATACAGAATTAATGAATATTGGAGATTCTGGCTGCCATTAAAGTCATATCTGAAGAATGAATTATTATTTTAAAAGAATTGAATTTCAATAGTGCTTAAAATCAGGAGTTAATGTTAGTTTTAGTACTATCATACATAGGCGTTCCCAAGTTCCCACATCAGTTCTCATGATTTTCAATCCTATTCTTTTTATAGAGGGGAAAAGAGTAAGTGCTAACGACTCCAGATGAATTAGTCATTCTTTTCTCCAGAAGTTTTACATAGTTTTTGTTAACTAAAACCTAAAGAGATTTTTCCATTAAAACAAGCTTTCAGAATTAGAAAGCTCAGCCTAATGCAAAAATCCTGCATGAGAGAATTTCAGTCTTTTGAAGGGATTAAAATTTCCCATTTTCTTCTTCATGTAATACACAAGCTTATGGTGGATGATACTTGGAAAAAAAAATAAATTTGGTTAGCAAATGGGATAGAAGGGTTGTGAAATAGTTGCTTTCCTAATGTACAGCAGTAGCTTAGGTAGAATGAAGTCAAAGATATTGACTTGAAAGTGTTTAAGTTTGACTTAAAATAAAGTGCTCAAACATAATCAGCTTAAAATTTGTGGAATTTTTGATTATAGCAGCCATGTCAAGTTAATAAAACAAATTGACAAAAGCCTCACAAATAGTTTGTGGAAGTGAGTCTGCTGAATGCAAACTCACACTGATAAGTCTTGAATGCACTTTAAAAAATGTAGCCTGATTCAAGGCAGGATATGACCTTACACTTTGATTGTAAAGCTGCACAAGCTTTGCAAGTGCACATTTCTTTACCTGCAGCAAATACAAAGTAAATAATCTTGCACTCATGTTTTCTTTAAATTAGCATAGAATCGCCATGTGTTGAAAGTTCACGCTCACCTCACCTACAGCAAAGTCAATTGTCAGGTTCACCATGGTTTCTGAAAATGTCTCAGAGCATTCAGCAGTGAGCTGACAAAGCAGCAACCATATTTTTCAAGCTCATTGACTTTGCTTTAGTTCAGGGCCTTGGGGTAGATTCATACAACCTTTAGTACCTTTAGCACATTTTCTGATAGTCATGATCCTCAGAGAACACTATGAAAGAGAAGCTGTACTCGTATGAAAAATACAGGGATCTAGCTGACTTCTGGGTTTAGCTGCTTTTAAAAGATACTTTTCTTTCATTATTTCCAAGAAAAAGGAAAATTACATGTCCTTAGGGCTGTTTGTGTTTCACTTGCTTAGATAGATGAGTTACAAAACTAAATAAAAATGCAACTGGTTTTAAGCCATAAATGTTTTAAATTGTACATTGAGAGACATCTCTAGGATGGATCGGACATTTCATAATGCAGTAACAAAATCAGTTTTATCCTTTCATGTGCTCTGAGTACACAGAGTTGTAATTGCAACTTCAAAACCCTTTTTTTTTTTTTTCAGGAAATACAGTTTAAATTAATATAGATCCACTTATTGACCAGCAAGGCACACTTTTGAGAGTATATGTCTGTCTTCTACTTATCGTTTTTGTCTAGCAGGGAAGTCTAGGGGCCAAGACTTGCAACTCTAAAGTTGACTGCTTTCTGATGTTTTTCTTACTGTTTCCATCTTGCTGAAATTGAGTACTGGTCCTATTTGTAGAGAATAGGCTTTCACAAGACAGTGGTTCATCAGCAACACCTTTCTTGGCAGAATCCTTAGATTTAATTTAGTCCACTGGATCTGCCTGTGTTTTGCCTTTCCACCTGGGTCCACTGGCTCTGTTTAGACATCAGCTCTGTCACAGTGAATATCTCACAGCTTAAAAGAAATAAATGGATGAGTATGTGTGATATTACACCCCAAATTAAACAGTTTCCAAAAGAAAGACAAAGTTGGGAGGGGGGAAATGCACAGCAACTCAGACCATGGTCAGGGAAGCAAATTCAGAGAAAAGAGAGAAAACCACCAGGCTAGTGAAAACTGTGCCCTCAGAGCTGGATATGGTGTTTGATTCTTGAATTGGTTGTTTTCATATCCTTCCATGGATTTTTCTTCCCCAGTGAATTCACTGTGTATGCTGCTTCTCCTTGCTAGTGAACTAGATCAATATTAAATGCAGTCTGTTTGTAGTTTGCTCATGTAGGGGAAGCCAGTAGAATTTTCAAAGTATCTTGTTTAGTTTTCTGCATTTCTGTATGAGAAATATAGATATGCCTCGATGGAAATATTTATTATCTTATTCCTGTTATTCTAAAGAATATGAGCAAATCTATTCTACAGCTGGAATGAAGGATGATGAACGATATTAGCAGCTCCGATCTCCTTCATTTTAATTTCTGAAATGTCAAATTTTGTTTTAAAAAAAAGGGATAAAAATACCCTTAACTGCCAATACATTGCCCAAATTGCTAAAAGCAATTTTGCCTATAATAAAACTATTGTGGGCTGAAGCATTTGGATCAAGCCATGCAAGATTGATATGTTTTTCTTGATACAATTCAGTGAATGTGCTATTCTTGTGAAATTTTCCACATGAGTCTGTTCGGGAAAAAACACAGTGGACAAAATTTCTTTGACTTGCAGTTAGATTTTTTTTTCAAGTTATCCTATCAATTAGCTGTAAATGATAACCTGATACCCATCTCTGACATTTAAAAGGCAATGTAATTTTTCTGTTGGCAAGAAACATGTTTAGCCAGGGAATTTTGGGGAGATACAGGCACAGTCATTTAAAATACAGTTGAATCACTATATGAATTTACTTTTTAAAATCAGTTGTGCCAATGAGTGTTTTGAAAGACCAGTTTCTGTGGCCAGCCACAGAAAGGATAGTGAAGGTGCTGATGCCTTACCCTATATGTCTTGTGTTTCTGTGTCTTGCTCTGGAGGAATCGCCTGAATTTTTTGTGCTGCAGCCTGGTATGTAACACAGATGCCTCGTGAGGTTTGCACAGTGACTGTGAGTCTGGCTGAGTGCTGGAACAGAAGCCCAGATTAGAGGCATGCTAAATTTACTCTGGAAAGCAGGATAACTGAGATGGTGCAGGGTCCTCCTGTTCTGCCCCAGGTATTTACAATGACACTTTAAGGTGTCTCTCAGAGCTGGTTATACATAGACTGCTGAATCATAAAATATTTATTATTTTAGCTGAACTCTTGACAACCCTGACTTAAAGTAACGTTCTCTATTAACTGAATTCATCTCAGGGTTTTGTCTTCTTGTCCAAATGCCACCTGATACTGATAGCTGTAGTATGCACAGTTTTGTATTAGCAAACCAGGCTGAAACCACTGATTTTTCTTATTCTGACTAATAAATAAATAGTAGTGATTTGCCTGTATCTGGCTTGGGTTCCACTGGTTAGCAGAATGTTCACTGAACCACCCAGTCTCCCTTGCTAGCCTCTGTTTGTGGTGCCTCTTTCTATATTTCATGTTTCATATATATTTTGATGGCAGAATTAAATGCTCCAAGCATTTTGGTATATGCCTTAGTGGTAGTAGGGAATGGCATTGTGAGAAAAAAATACAGACAACTCATTTTGAACATGTTTTGGTACAATGCAAGAGCTAATATCTTCTTTCAAAATCATCAGTTCTGTTCAAATAGTTGGTTAAAAGTAAAGTAACACAGGATAGATATCGATAAGAGGAAAATTTGTATGTATTAAAGTTAATTGACTGACTCAGAATTCAGCAAATCTTCAGCTCTTGAATTAGGCTGAATAAGCTCCTCACAAGGCAGTAAAGAGAATAGGAATCTCCAGAGAACATTTAGAATATTCTGTGTGCTGGAAATGTGATATATTTTTTTCCTTTTTGAGGTTCATACTTTTTTCCTTTAACTTTGAAAGGGCTGTTAAGTTCCAGATGAGGTGCTGACAACAAAGGAAGCTCAGCTTTGGATGCCAAAGTAAACGCATAACTGGAAATGTTTGGGGCTTTATATGTCCTAGTTCATAATGAATTGCACCATCAAGATTTGTACTGTATCGACTGACTGCACAGTTTGCATTTTGCTTTGTAAAAAGGTGTTTCTACAAGCAATTATCTGCTTTTAAATGGATGTGGAAATTTTACTGGTGTGATGGACTCTGAACAAACTGTGGTAGCCATAAAAGTGCCAGTGCTTGTTTTATTTGGTACTATCCATTTTCTCTAAGGATGCATAAAATCTGGTAGTTATTTGAGCCTTTAAAAATAGGAAAAGAGCTGAACATAGACATTGATAATAAATTTAATACTTTAGCAAGAAGAGATACTTAGTGGATTTCTTTTTTGCAGTTTGCATCTTGTCTCAGAAAGAAAAGGTTTATGATTCAGGTTTTAGTATCTGAGAGAATCAGTAGCTCAGGAAGTGAACCAGTGCTGGCTGGGTGTGTGAAGCAAAATAACTATGTACTGTCTAGAAAGAGACAGATGAGTTCCAGGGGAAGGACAGTATGGAAAATAGGAGGGACATAAGTTTGGAAAAATAGTATTATTGTAATAATTTTGCAGAGACTCCATCATCTTCATGCAGGAAAAGCCAATTCTTTATTATCACTACTGATTTTATACAGCTTTTACAGACCTCATGTGCAACTTTAATTAGTTAATAGCTTTTTTGCCAATTACTGTATTGGTTAGTAAAAGGTATTCTACCTGTCTGTCAAATTTCTCTAATCTTGGCTTGTTTACATATTTTCTTCACTGATTCTCATGGGACAAATCCCTTTTTATTGCAGGTGCATTTGTTTTTCAACCCAGGAATAGGTTGTTATCCTAACATGTTTTCATACTAAGATTGTTTTTGCATGGGAACTTGCAAATTACTTAGAGGAAGTGACAGGCTAACTTTGGCAATTTAGCAGAGCAGGCCTGATTTTATGATGCCTTTCTTTATAATTATTTTACCTGTCATGGCATAGTATCAGTCCATGTAAAACAAAACAAAATTATATATAAATATTATTTTAATTGGGAGATATAGATTAATTTCTTTTAAAAAATCCCAGAACACCCCTCATGTCTTGTGAAAAAAAATAGAAGAAAAGTGACCTATAGTGATTCTTATTTAAATACACTTATTTAAGAGCACTTTCTGCTGGTGTGATTTAAATGGAGTCAGATCAGTGTAAAGTCAGAATAAGGCTGGAGAGCCAATTATTTAGTAGATATGAATTTATAGTAGATTCACCATAAGAACTATAACCAGGGCAGAAGAAGAGTCTACCATTATAATCTCAATATGATGCTTAAATTAATTTCAAGTCAATATATTTGAAAGTCAGTGAGGATAGTACTAAAATGAACTATGTTTCAGGTTGACCAATGCCGTTTAACAAGATATGTTAAGAGTTTTCTCCTGCAGTTCTGGTAGTCTCCTGGTATCAATGCATTCCTACATGGTTTTGTGTTTAAGTATTTAGGCAATTTTCTCCTAAATACTCTGCTCAAAACAATATTTGTTGCTTTTTTGTGTGAAAGCATGTCCTTGGCCAGGAAGCAGCCCAAGAACTGCATTAGCACTGGAATGGTGAGCATCCATCCTTCCTTATCTCCCTCTTCAGCTGCCATGGAAAACCGTCCTACTTTGCAGAGATGCAGCATGATGGGACAGATGGATACACAATCCTTGGACACTGGACCTTGCTATTTTGTAGTTTCTTGTACCCTCTCTGACAAATCAGAAGTCCTTTTTCTCTGTTGAAGATCAGCCCCAGGAAAGAAAGGTCTCTTTTCCATGCAAGTGGATAGTTTTTCCGAGGCCAGGACTTTTTTCAGTGCACTGCTCCCATGGTGTGACATACCAAGGTTTGTCCTTTTTAAAGCCCTTTCACCAGGGGTCCCCTAAATCCTCTTTTGGATTGCGTGCAGTGGGAACAGGAAGCTTACACAGAGTTCTGACCTGATTTTTTTACTCGGAGTACTCTTGCAAGGAATATAGGCTAATGCACAGGAAAACACATTCAATTTTACAACAGGAAGAGTTTACAAGTCCCCAGCCATTAAAAGAGAATAGATAGATTTGCCTGTAAATGTGAGCAGCCAAGTTGGATTAGATATTAATATACACTGAGGTACCTTTACACGAAAGGGACACTACAGAGGGCTGTTAATGTGAGAGTAAATTAAAATTGCATATGCTGTTAGGTCTTTTAGAGATCTGAAGCAAGATAATGGAGACTAAGTGGTTCAACTACTTTAAAATTTAAAAAAAAGGAGGTTGTACTAACTAACAAATAAGTATGAATCTGTTTACAATAATATTAAATGGTGTATGCCTTGGCAAGCCTATTGCCTGCCATTAAGATTTTGCTCATGTTATTTCAGCATTTTTTATAAATTTGTCTTTTGTCTCCAAATCTAGGTAGAAGTTACTTCCACTGAAGTGCCTAAAAGAAATTGCTTAAAGGTTTAGTCACTGCATCTATACCAGCACATGCAAAGAGAATATTAGTCACTTAAGCTTTATGCAAAACCGGTCTTTCTCTTGTCAAAGAAAGCAAATGTTTAAGGAACAGAATGATTCAAGTAGTTGACCCCTTCTGCTGGGTTCGACCACCTTTCCTATCTTGGTGTCAATACAGAGACACAGAGAAAGAGTGTTATGAGGCTCTCACTGCCTTTGCTTTGCATTTTTGTTCCTGGAGATCCCTTGGCATACCCAAAATAGCGAAGGTTGCATATAAAAGCAAGGCAATAAGCCAATTTAAAAAATGCTGACTGAAGATCGAAAACATCTGAGATGAAAACTGTCCAATATGATGAACAGCTACATCAAGCTCTTAGTGTACTTTTCCCTCTGTGCAGTTCTGAAGTCAGAGAGGCTTTGATTTTAGGCTTTGATTTTGTTAACAGATCTCACCCATCACAGTTAGCCTGTGCTGGATGGAAAAGAATCCCAAGAGAAAAGTGGAACTTTTTAGAGCTAGTTGCATGTCCCTTTCAGAGCAAGACTGAGACATGGGATAGAGTCACTTGGAAGGGCACAGTGGAGATAATGGTCTGACTTAGGGTAACTCCAATGTTTCTGTGTCAAAAGTTATTCTGTAATGTGTCTCTTTTAAAGAATCATAAGATGGATCAGGCTGGAAAGAACCACAGTGGGGCATCTGGTCCAACCTCCCTGCTCAAGCAGTTTCATCCCAGAGCACATGGCACAGGAGTGTGTCCAGATGGTTCTTGAATATCCCCAGGGAAGGGGGGGATATCCACAGCCTATCTGGGTAACCTATTCCAGTGCTCTGTCACCTGCACAGCAAGGAACTTCTTCCTGATGTTCAGGTGGAACTTCCTGTGCCTCAGTTCCTGCCTGTTGCCTCTTGTCCCATTGCCCAGCACCACTGAGCAGTGCCTGGTCCATCCTCTGGGCCCTCCCTGCAGATACTCATAGACATTGATGAGGTTCCCTTTCAGTCATCTCCACTGGAGGCTAAACAGACCCAGTCTTTCATACTTTCCTCATCAGAGAGATGCTCTTGTCTCTTGACCACCCTTGTAGCCCTCCTCTGGACCCGCTCCAGGAGCTCTGTGTCTCTCTTGCACAGAAGAATCCAGAATTTAATTGACAACTTTTAGTTGTCAGTGGCATTTATTCTGCCACAGGAACTGAAAAACAGGCCAGGGATGTCTGTTTTATGAGAATGTAATTTGTTTATTGCAGATTACTTTTGCCTTTTGGACAGTCACCATATGAGTTTTGGTCAATTGGTTCAGCCACTTGGTCTGTCGTCTATTCATATCAATGACAGTACAAAGTCAGGATTTTTCTTTCTCTCTTTCACTTCTTGATCAACAGTGCAAGGGACAATTCCCATAATCCTTTTCTTATGAGAAATCTTTTCCTGGGCATTAAAGGTATCTTTTTTCCTAGATTTGTGAATACTTTGGGTATCACAAGTACATTGTGCTATACACAGAATTTACATAAAATGTGATTGCTGTACTGCTGACAAAAATAGCAGATTTTAAAATATATATATATCCATTAAATGCAAAAGGAAATTATGGCTTGAAGAACTGCTAAGAGAAGGTGGTGCTGGATGTGAATATTAGCAAGTCATCTAGATCAGCTAATAGATGATCTGAGAAGTCCTAATAAACAGAAGCTAAACAAACAGAGAAATTGACACAGATTAAGAAAAATATAACACACATGCACACACATTTACCACTTTTTTATTTCCCACCAAATTATTTTTAATAAAAGAGCAAAAATTCTTTCTTGTAAATCTATACTTGAAGTTCTTTTGGCTTAGTAATCCCATTTCTTAAAGACCTGTATGAGTTTGAAACGTGAATAATTAAATCCAAATTGACTGTGCCTATTTATGAAAACCTGGTGCATATACAATGTGTTTACATAGTTAAATAGACTTTAGAAGTGTTTTAATGTAGTAGTTCTGTAGTATACAGTATATAGTAGCTCTATATTTTGCTTATACTTGGTAATTTTCTTGCTTGATGTGACTTTTGGTGAGTTTTAACATTTGCCCAACCAGTCTCTCTGTTTCTCACTTTCTCTGTGAGGTTCACATGTAAACTGCTTTAAAGATTGCATAATGACTGTTTGGCATGTCCTACAGGCAAAGGCCCAGAAACCCTTTTTGCTGGCTATAACCTCAATGATAATGAGTGGCACACAGTGCGTGTGGTGCGGCGAGGAAAAGGTTTAAAGTTAATGGTGGATGACCAGCAGGCTGTGACAGGTACTGTGCCATTGTGATTCCATGATTCCATGTTGTTGGGGGAAAACACAAAACAAAAACAAAACAAAAACCCAAAACCCACCAAATGAAAAATGACAGAAGTAAAATTACTTTATCTGAGATAAACAGATGCTTTTTATTTTTCTTTTCTTGGGTAAGATTCAAAATTCATGTTATGCATCTTGGAATGCTGGTGCAAGAAGTGTGTTATTACACTTGATATTAGTGTTGCTTTAAGGTTGCTATTGAAGTGAATGAAAACCTTCATGCTGACTTAAATGAATGTTTTTATACAATGATTGGAGAGAAGTAATTTGGTACATCACTAATGAGAAGGCAAGCAAAATGCTTTTGGCAACACATTGTTAGGGCTAAACTCTAAGCCACTGCTGGAAGAAAGAATTTAATAAAAATTTTAAGGATATTCTACTGTGGTTTGAATCTTGCATCAACTGTCCTCAATAATTATATATTAGGCAGCATGTTTTTCTCAAATACTAAAATAGCAGTTGGGATGAGAGAAGAAAAATGACATGCATGCCAGCAGATGATAGAAATGTATTTCTATATTTATATTACCAGAAATGTTAATAGAGAGCACATTGATTTTGTCCTGTACAAGGCAATGCTTACATGCATGTTGTTAATAGCCACTGATCTGGCTTCTGGCCCTGATTCCTTCCACAGCAGAATGTGCCTAAATTTTTTATTAGCTATTCAGAATTATCCTTTGGTTTTGTGTAGCATTAAACAACTTTTATCATTGGTTCTAAGCTTTGTAAAAATGGTCACAAGTTAAATGGTTTGGGCTTTTTGAAAGAGGAGTGTAATTTCTTTAACAGTCCCTTTTCACCTCAGCAGAACACTGAGGGCTGTGTCACTGGTAGAAAAATAATTCATATGGTTGCAAGAACATATTTTCTAGAATCAAAAATTACAAATATATCTTCCAGTGCTGAAGTCTGTGTATATTATGATGTCTAGGGTCATTTTCCCAAGAATGTAAATGACCTAAATAATTTATTTTTGATAATAGATTTATAGTATGGGAGGAAGTATAAAAAAAAAATTATAAACTTGCTGCTTCAACTGCCACTCAAGGCAGATTCTAATATAGAGAAAATTGTTTAGATCAAAATCCAGTGCAAGATCCAAATGCGCAGTTCCTGGACCCCTCATGCCAGAGTTCTAATTTACAAATACTGCAGGTTACGTCACCTGGGTTCAGCTTTCTGGTGCAACACTTGTATTCTTTCCACAACCAAGTATCTACATCCAAAAATGGCCAGTTGACTGGAGGGAAAAAAGGCGTCCTAAGCTTCCTAAACTCCCTGTAGGAATCTGTGTGGCCAATCCGTGGCCTCCTCCACCAGTGAGAAGGAACAGAGGGAACTTTAAATATGGGTAATCTGCTGTTAGTTCCATTAATGTCCCATTTCCTTCACAGAAAATCTTTATTGTTATGCAAGTGATGAGATTTTTTTGTTTCGTTTTATTGGAGGGTGGAGAGGTTTTGTTGTTTTGGGGTTTTTTTTAACACTTTGTATTTTACAAGCCTTTACAAGTTTAAATTTCAAATGTATGTAATAGAATTTAAAGTGTAGTAGCTTTGAATTTCCTGAAAGGATAGGAAAAGAGTTGCCATATGACATTAAAGTGTCCTTGTTCTAAATTGCTTAGAATTTTTCTGATGTCCCAAAATTCAGAAGTTTGGTTTAAATACAATCTATCAATTTTTCATGTGAAAGGTTGTTATATAATTTTATGAGGAGAATAAGGAAGTAAACTGACTGCCTACTAAAAATTCCAGCTTTCTCCTGCCGCACGTTGTTCTCCTTTTTTGATTCCACTTCCTATGCCATATCTGAAAGAAACCCTATCGGATCCAGAAAGCTTAAACTGGAGGAAAATCCATTACATAATTCAACCTGACTTTCCAATTTTTACAGATTATAAAAAAACACTTGTTCATTCGTGAGTTGTGCTTGCTTCTCTTTGACAAATGCATAATGTGTTCATGGATACATAATATAATTCAGAGTCATAACTAGCTTTTATTGGAAGCCATGGAAGTGGATTTGAAGAGATTTGAAGAAATTATGCATTATAAATGAGTTTTAGTACTTCCAGCCCTGATGAGCCTTATTTTCTAAGACTATAGAAAATAAAAGTGGTTGGAAGGTCACTAAATTTGGATAACAGAATATCTTATGGTTATGAACAGAATTTCAATTGCCCTTTTGTATGATGTTTTTCCACAAACCTGACAAACTTAAAAAAAATAAAGAGAAAACAACCAAAATCAGATTAAAAAAAAAAAAAAGCCACTACCAAATCCCCAAAAGCCCAACCTTGTAAGTACAAACTACATTCTCTTTTACTTCACTGCTGCATTTAGAAATTCTGGGGAGCATTATCTGAAATCTCAAGTCCTATTTGCATGTTTGTAGAACTGAAATGTTGGAGGGATATTTGGGATGTGAGCCCACATTCTGGAACTTTTTTATTACTATGCTCAAGAAAGAAATACATTCAATGTCATGGGGATATTGTGCTACAGGCCAAAGCTGGGTGGATTTTTGCCTTGACATTATTGGAATGCCATCTGAAGGGATACAAGACTGGAGTATATAATGTTCCTCTCTGAATACTGATCCTCAGCTCTTTGGCTGTGATCCAATATACAGCTCTTGTCCCAGCAAAAATTACACATTTGGCATTTTTCAAGACAGCTCCCTGACTCATTACTGCATGGAAGAACCCACTTTTGCTTAATACATTCAAGGAAAGTGGTATCTTCAGAACTGATGTTTAGAAACAAGAACATCAAGAAGACTGTCCCTGGGGTTTAAGGTGCCTCTTGCAGTGCTCAGCCCCGTGAGTGCAGATCCCAGGTGGTGGTGGTGTTCAATGACAATTTCTCCTACAGAACTCATCCCAAAGCTAAGTAAGCAACTTGTAAATATTTATCATAAATTATTAGAGCAATTTTTGTGCCTGAATGGTATTAAAACTTACAGAGCTATTTTCCCTGTAACTTCACTGATGTCTGTACTTATATCTCAGTGCTGTGGCTTAACCTGCTCATGACTTCATCTCCCTGGGCAAATCCCCAATATCAACGTTTCTCTTCCCCTTGTCTTTTCCCTGTCACACACATGTCCACAGACACTTGCTTATGACACCTACAAAGGTACAGCTGTGTCAGCCTCCTCCAGGCTTTGTGCACCAGTTTTGACATGTCCAGCCTGGGGCAGTACTCACACTCTGTCTTGGAATAGAGTATTTGAGGATGATCAGAGTGAAGAACCTAGATTGTCAACAGCTTTTCCGCTGTGGGAACTTCTATTAGAGCAGTTTTATGCTAGTATTTAGTCCAGCTTGGCTAGGTCTGCTCTTCCCCTTCTCTGTACTCCATGAGAGACATGAAACAGCTAAGGAACTGGGGAATCTAGGCCATGGTTTGCAAAAGGTACATTAAGTGGTGAAATTCATTAGTAAAAAGAAGCTGTTTTTCCACACAATGTGACCATGAATCAGCCTTGTGAAAATACTGCCCTACTTCTTTAAAATAAGCATAGAAAAAAAGTGGAAGTTCTGTCAGAAAAGGGAATCTTCAGTTAACACAATTTTGATGTGCTGGGTAAGGTATTTAATAACTAGCTTAAAAACTTACCTGACCTGTATGCAGTGTACTTTGGCAGTGCTGATCCTTTCCTCCAGATTAGCTTTACACTCAGCAGATTTCAGGCTTCTTGTTCTGCAGTGGTCCTTGCATGACAGAGAGAACTCAAAGGCAACTGTGGAGTTTGTTTTTGGACCCCTTTCTGATGTAAGCAAGTCCCTCGTTTTTCCCAGGATTACAAAACATTAGCATGTACCCTTCCTGTGGGTTTTATGTTCAGCCCATCTCTTGGGCTCTGCCCCTTCTCCCATGGTTTATCCCCATGGTACAAAGCCAGCAGCTTTCAGCAGCTCTCCACCCTTGTCACACAGGGCTTTGCAGCGGAGCTGGCATTAATGTACCTAAGACAGCTGAAACAGGAATCCTTCCTACCACTAGTCAGATCATGCACACTGAAGCAAAACACATGGAATAATATCTCTCAAGCTGTTCTCTTTCATGAGACTCTGATGTTGGTGTAGCTCCGAGATTTGCCTTTGTGATCCTCATGTTAAGTAACTGCACTTGCGTATAGTAAAACCCTACATATGGTTAAGTGTAATTAAAGAGAGATTTTGTCGGCAATATAATGTACTCTGGTAAAGTGTTTCAGTTCAGAAATCTTGCTGTTGGCCTTATCCAAATGTAATGAATGCTTTAGATAGTCTCCTGGATTTGCCAGTAATTAGGATGATTTTGTAAGAATTTCCCTTGGGGCCAACAATTGGACTTGCATATTCTGAAAAGCGTGAAAATGATGCAGATACTTAATCATATGATGTGCTCTTTGACCTCCCATTTCAGACACTAACACGTGTTTTCTTGTTGCTGTTTAAAGGTCAAATGGCTGGCGATCACACACGACTGGAATTCCACAACATAGAAACAGGAATAATAACAGAACGGCGCTACCTGTCTTCTGTGCCTTCTAATTTTATTGGGCATCTACAGAGTCTCACATTTAATGGCATGGCATACATTGACTTATGTAAAAATGGAGACATCGATTATTGTGAGCTAAATGCAAGATTCGGGTTCAGGAACATCATAGCAGACCCTGTAACCTTTAAAACAAAAGCAAGTTATGTTGCACTGGCCACGCTACAAGCGTACACATCTATGCACCTTTTTTTCCAGTTCAAAACCACCTCCCTGGATGGATTGATACTTTTTAACAGTGGCGATGGAAATGATTTCATTGTGGTTGAATTAGTAAAAGGGTATGTATGGATTAGCGTAACGACAAAACCAGTCCATTCGAAATGTGTGTGCAGGAGGAGTACACAGGAAAGTTTAGGATGCAAATCTTTTTTTCTGACTGGATAGATGTGATCGATAAATGTTTCTTCATGTTGAACTTCATGTGCTTTACTGTGACTCTTTCTTTCAGATGAAGCTAGATGCCTGAAATGTATGAAAGTAAATAATAGGTATAACTTCTCTCGTGTTTACCACAAAGAAGTGCTAGTTTGTAGCCTCCCTCTTGTTCTCTCTCTACGTATGTATGCATGTCTTGGTACATGGAGTGCTCGTTGCTTTCCAGAAACTTGGGACTGCACCTCAACTCATCCAAACGAGTGGCAATTTCTCGGAATGACAGTTGCTTCCCCATCTGGCATTCATTGTTGTCTTCTGGTTTTGCCAGCTCTGCTGAAGAGTACAAGCAAATAGAAAATATTAGACATATTAATTATTGCCCCCTTGCTATGTAAAGAAAAAGGAAACTTTTCCAATTTTTTCTCTTTTCCCAGGTATTTACACTATGTGTTTGACTTGGGAAACGGTGCTAACCTCATCAAGGGAAGTTCTAATAAACCTCTGAATGACAATCAATGGCATAATGTCATGATATCAAGGGATACCAACAACCTACACACTGTAAAGATTGACACCAAAATCACAACACAGAGCACAGCAGGAGCCAGAAATTTAGATCTCAAAAGTAAGTACAGTTATTCTTGTATTATCTACATTGAGGGCCGTTACTGAATAGTAAACAGAATAAATCGTGTATGTAAAGTACAATATAATTTTGTAATACTGTATGAAACCTTTTATTTTACAATAATCAAAATTATCACAAGAAATTACATCATCTTAACCTGACAATTCCAGCTTAGTAGTACTCCTGCACAGGTACTACAACTTTAAACCTGTGAAGATCCCATGAGAATAAAAAAAATAGAGTAGGAAATTATAATAACACAAAGTGACCCATATAAACCAAAGTATGGTTGAGGGACTAAGGAGGCCTACAATAGCTATGTAAAAACTTGACTTTTACATTAATATAGGTTATATAAGTAAAATAACATACTCATCTAGATATGTACTGTATCATAATTTTGATTGCAGGTGGAGTAAACTTTGTTTTACATCACTAAACCTACATGTTATAAATCCAGCTAGATTCTTAAGATCCATTTTTAATGAACATGTGTATGTTTTATAATAAGTGATAGCGATGAATTCTATGGATGCATTTCTGGAAAGCTAATTTGCATCTGAGGAAAATATCTTTTTGAAAGGATGTATAGGTATACTTTAAAAATAATGATTACCTAATCAGATATAATAATATATATTCTGGTCATGTTAAAAAGTAGTGTGTGTTTCACTATTCTTTAAAAAGTCTCTTGGCAGGAAAACTGAAATTTCATGACAGTCAAAGAAATATGATATTTCAAAAGCCAGGATGTTCAAAGTAGATATTAATATTCCATCAAGAACTTATTCCTTGCTGCATTTTCTTTTAACTGCCTCTGAGTCACAGATAATGAGCTGACCTTGGTAATTATGCTGGATTTTGTGATATTTTACATGTTTGCCTCACTTGAAAGTGCTATTAATATTGTAAGAAAGACTGTGAAAACAGTATCCTGATATGTCATAATCTTCAATAAGAGATTCTTTTATTTAAAAACCTAGCATTTCTGATAAAGTTTTTTGAATGGCTCACACTTCATTGCTAAAGTAGCATTTGGAATTTATGCCATATTATTTCTCGGGTTTACATTCTTTTAAACATCATCGATTTTTTTATTGAAACAGTGTTATGTTTCAACATTGGTTTTGATGCTGTAGAAAAAGCATCCAGCTCATTCCTTGACATTTTTTAGATGGCAAGTACTACTTATGCATATGTCTACGTCTTTAATATGTTTGGCTTTTTTCCTAGCAGTTAAATCAGGCATGGGTAGGGGGGGAAAATATATATATTAAAATATATATATATACACACATATATATATTTAAAAAAAAAAGAAAAAAAAAAGCTGTTGTGAGCTGATAATTACCACAGCCATTTCATTCGAGGTGTTTTTCAAAGCGATTGTGGTGGGTCTATGGCGTGTGGCGTTATTTAAGGGGAGCGGATCAGGTTCTCTCCATGTGCTGGATGAGGGCACTAGAGAGCGCTGTGATCTCACCGAACGCGCTGCCCAGCCAAGGCTCAGGCGAGGACAACCTGCAAAATCCAGCCTCCCTTTGTGTGCGGCACTTTGAAAATGCGACTTTCGCCTTACGCTTTTGAAGTGACACTGTGCCCATAGCTGCCGCGTTTTCTAACCTTGAATTCCTTTNGCGCGTTTTTTAACCTTAAATTCCTTGGGGGAAAAAAAAAAAAAAAAAAAAAAAAAAAAAAAAAAAGGAAATGAGGAGCATGAAAAAACCTTATACTGAGATTTGAAGCGAGTAAGATGAATTGTGTTAGATGATTTTCTGTAATTCACCACCCAGAGAATGTGGATAGTGAAAGAATAACAAGCTGACGTATTCAGTGCAGGAATATATAGCAAGCACCTCTCTAAAACTGGTCTAGCATACACAGGTCCTCACCCTCTGTCTTCTCATAATAGTATGCCTCATTTTATTTTATTGTTTTAAATGTATTATACTGCATTTTGCTCTGTCAACTTCCCTTAAATATCATAGAGTATATATAATGAGAATTTTGGTTGGGTTTGGGAAGGGATTCAAGATGATACTTTTTAGCCAGCAGGCTAAAAGGGAGAAAAAATTGCCCTTCATTACTGTTTTTCCTTCCTTTGTATTTAGTAGAATTGATCCACAGTAGTTGCTTCTTTCCTATTTTATGCCTGTGTTTCTTATGGTGACATGTTTCTGTTGTGTTATAAACACTCCATATACTTTCCTGACATAGTTACAGGTAATTGTTCGTTGTCCTGTACTATCTTGGCCTTAGCAACAAAGAAGCAAATGCAAAATCACACTTCTTGCTACTGGTATCAATAGTTCTGCTTAGCTAGAGTTATCATTAGTTAAATATAAATGTATGGAGATAGTATGAAATCTGCAGTCATCCTGAGTAGTTGTAGAGTTACCAGATTTCTGATTTTGAAATCCAAGCTGATCCTAGAAAAAGAAATCCACTATATGTGGGTTTTTGCAAATACACAGAGAATTCAGTGCAAAGATAAGACACAGATTGTGTTGTCGAGCCTGCACAGCATGGAAGTTGTCTGGGAGAGCAGACAGCTGCCATAAAAGTATGGGAGAGAATTTCCAATATATGTTTCCTTTTGGGTGTTGGATTTGGCTATATAACACAGAAAGTTAATTATCACACACATCAGTTCCCTGCATAACCTCTGGTACAATTTCAGCAGCTACCTGTGGAAACACATATATTATATCCCGCAGCCTAATTATTGCTGTAATTAGATGAGTAAATTATAAATTGGAGACAAATAAATGAGTGAAAATAATTCTGTGTTTGGATTCCAAGAACTGTGTTATTTTTCCTCGCAGGGAAAATTAGCAAAGTTTGGTGAGGTGCAGTTCTAGCAGATAACCCGTAAAGATAAATTAGTCTGAACAGCAAAAACAGCGCAGCTCAAGCCTGCCAACACAGTTACACAGCAAATTTCCTTTCATGTATTTCATGAGCAGATTCCCTGTCCTGCTCTCAGGATAGCTCAGATTGTTGGCATGGCTGCAATTCAAGGCCTTGAAAGAGTTGGGTGGAGGGGAATTCTTGCTTGTTGTACTTGATGCTGTGCTCCAATGCTCTGAGGGGTCTGAGTAGATTCAAAGGGCACAGAAAAACAAGAGAAAATGAAGTTAGACTTCTTTGATGGAGTGACTACATTGGTGGAAAAGGGAAAGATTATAGATGTCATTTATCTGGACTTCTGTAAAGCCTTTGACACGGTCACCCACAACATCCTTTTCCCCAAACTAGTGAGAGGGGGATTTAATGAGTGGATTTTTAGATGGATAAGAAAGTGGTTGGACAGTTGCATCCAGTGGTGGTCAACAACTCATATTCCTGATGGACATCACTGACAAGTGATGTCTCTCAGGGCTCCTTGTTGGCACCAGGGTTATTAAATACCTTCAATAATGACATAGAGGGATTGAGCGCACCCTCAGCATATTCACTGATGACACCAAGTTGCATGGTGTGGTTGGCACACCTGAGGACAGGATGCCATCCAGAGGGATCTGGACAAGCTGGAGAAGTGGGCCCATTGTGCTGTCATGAGGTTTAATGAGACCAAGAGCAGGCGCTGCAGCTGGGATGGGGCAGCCCCCAGTGTGAACACAGGCTGGGGGATGAACAGATCAAGAGCAGCCCTGCCCCAAAGATCTTGGGGGTGCTGGTGGATGGGGGGCTGGGCATGACCTGGCCACGGGTGCTGGCAGCCCAGAGAGCCAAGTGTGTCCTGGGCTGCATCAGGAGCACCATGGGCAGCAGGGAGGGAGGGGATTCTGCCCCTCTGACCTGCCTTGCTGGGACCCCACCTGGAATATCGCATACAGCTCTGGGGTCCCAGCACTTGGGGGACTAGGGCCTGTTGGAGCCAATACAGAGGAGGCCACCAAGATGTTTTGAGGGATGGAACACCTCTGTTATGAGGAAAGGTGGAGAGGGTTGGGATTGTTCAGTCTGGAAAGGAGAAGGCTTTGGGACGACCTGATTTTGGCTTCCAGTTCCTAAAGGAACCCTGGAAGAAAGGTGGAGAGGGACTTTTGTACCAGGGCCTGTAGTGGCAGGATAAGGGAGAATGGCTTCAAACTGAGAGAGTAGATTTAGGTCAGATATTAGAAAGAATTCTTTACTGTGAGGGTGTTGAGGCACTGGCACAGGTTGCCCAGAGCAGCTGTGGATGTCCCATCCCCAGAAGTATTTAAGGCCAGTTTGGATGGAGCTGAACCCGTGGCAAAGGGATTGGAACTGAATGATCTTTAAGGTCCTTTCCAACACAAACCATTTTGTGATCCTTGTTCCTCTTTGTCGCCAAAGAAATGACTTCCTTTCTCAGACTGTGAGTTTTACAATGCCTATAACATCTCTTCCCTCTCCACATTTTTTTCTGTGTGGTATGAGAAAATGTAGTTCTGTCAGAAATTATTTTATTTTATAAGTACTTGAAGATGCATGATCTGCTTCCGAGGAGGAGAACGTCCTCAAGCACACTTTATATCCACTTACCTACTAGGGTTTGATCTTCCTCTTGATTCTCTCCTACACATATAGGCAGTATTTTAATCCCCAAAGCTTTCACATGCTTTTTCAAACAGCAGGCATAAAAAAATTCTGCAAAAATCCAGTCAGAATTCTCTTGGAATACCCATCAGAGAATTAAATATTTAAGCATTTTAATTGTTTATAAATTGAAATGAGAAATTGAGATATCGTACCCTTACCAAAAGGGAAGGTAAAGACTGATGAAGTTATTTAAGACTGAAAAATACGTAGTTACAAACTTTTATGAGTTGGTAGTTTCAGTACTTCAGTATCCAATCCAATTTTAAACTTTCCAGATCGTAGAATATATTCATAGATATGCTGTACCTTCTAACATGATCTGCAGTCATCCTAATCTTGGTATTGGGCTAACTATGTATTTTTTAGAAGGAAATCACCATTATGAAGAAAAAAACATCCTACACAGCTCAGCATTTATGGGTTAACTTTTGCTGCCTGTGCATCATTTCATATGTCAAGACCTGCTTTTTTGAACTGACATTCATAATTTCAACTTATCTCAATGTCATCGTCTTTCATATGGCCTTCCCAAATGTCAGTTTTAGAGCCCACTGTAAGTCATATGTTATTCCTGTGCTGTTATATCACTGTGGCCTCAAAAAATGCTATTCATATTAGAGCACACATAAGAATCAGCCTACTTGGCTAAAAATAACCTGTCTAGATGTCTTGTCTGTTTTACTTTTATTTCTGTATCTCCTCACTGGCCCCTGGCTTCCTTTATTCTTTTGAGATAGGGCTGCTGCTTCTATCTATGTGTGCTTTTCATTTGCTGTTTTGTCCAATACTGTGAAAACAGACTAGACTGAAGCACCTGAAAGAAAATTATGTTAATTTCTGGTATCACCTCAGTGGTTTTACAAATGCACCGAAGTATAGATCTTCAATGTGCATAAAGATTTGCCTGGCAATTAATTAATCCTTGTAAACTTTGAATGCAAGTAACTAAATTATCAGTAGATCTACTAGCCTGGCATATTCATTGATGATCTGTAACAGTCCCTTAATCTATTGATATTTCATTTGCCTGTCAAAGTAGGTTATTCATACTGAGCTAAATTAGTCTTGATCATAACAAGGAATTCCTATTTCAGCAGTGGAAATTGAAATTTTTTCTATTTCATGTAATATTTTTCTCTGTTGTTTTATACTGAGGCAGTTATTATTGTTCCCTCGTTACAGGATTTTTCTCTACATTGCAAGGTCTCCGTCAACAGCAGTGATCCTTTATATTTTTATTACTAGAGAAACAAAGCTTTAAGAAGCACAGAAACATTGTACAAATGAACAAGTATTAATGCTTAAATTTCTCAAATAATCATGCGTGAGCTAAATGTAATGACCTTGCCAGTGGGCTGTGAATTCTTCATGCAGAAATTATGTTCTGTTCCAAGTAGAGAGTTCCAAATACTGTCAACAGCAAATAGATCTTCCCAGTGTGATCTATTGGAGCATACAATGGCAAATGCAGCTGTTGTCTTCCTGATAGTGTAGAAAAGCAGACTCTGTGTGGAGGAAAAAAACAAGGGACTTAAAACTGGGAGCTCTTCTTTCGAACTTCCAAAGTTCTAGGAGTAAATAACAATAGGTCATTGGACAATCTGGTCTAATGGGAATTCCTTTATCTTCCTTCTTTTACCACTTTTCATATGCTGCCTCTAAACCTATGTCTACCAGGCTGTGAAAATAATTTTGATAGTGCTAAGCCTTCAGAAATTGAATCCAAATTGCCAAAATTATAAGATAGGGTAAAAAAATGGAAAATCTATTCCAGTAGTTCTAGATAAAATAAAGACATTCTAGAGCTTGCACTGTGAAGTCAACAACAGTGGAATAATCTGTTAGATCAGTACATGGTGAGAAGGATTTTTGTTTTCTGTTCTTCTCAGTCTTTCATACATATATGACCGGATAGATTCGCCTTCATTCATACAACTGTTTGATGTATAGGTTATTATTATTGCTGGTAATTCTGGAATTTCATTCAAGCCTTTGTGGAGCAAGTAAAAGTTGTGTTAAGAATGATAGAGGAAGCAAAGACGCTCTTAAAACTTACTAAAACCTCTTATATTTAGTATAAATATGCATCCACTGCATCCTAGCCCACCCCCCCACATACACAGAGTGAAGCAAATCCTAAATTTGCTTTAAAATGTGCTACTGTGAACCCTCATTAACCTTGGTATTGTAACTGAGCTATCCTTTTTGCAAAAGTGCAGCTTCGTGGAATATCCTCAGAGTCTGAATGTGATTGTCTTGATCAAAAGTAATACATATAAAAATTACTCTCTGTGAGCCTACGTGCAAAATGAGAATGTTTAGCATCTCAGCTGTTTGGTAGCTTTACATGGAGCACTAGCCAAAGGAAGAGTTTTGAAGATTATGATCTCTGCGGTCTAGTAGGTCTGTTGGAAAGAGGAATTCCTCACTATTTTGAAAGCAAGCTCTGCTAAGAACATGTGTTGGCTGATAAGGCAAAGAGTGAAAAAATAGCAGGAGGAAGGGAGATCCAAATATACTATGCCATGCAAATGCCAGCTTCATTAGATTTTGTCTATCTTTGAGGTGAATACAATATCCAGAAGTGGTCAGAACAGGAAAGAAATGAAGGACATTTGATGTGCTTTGTCTCTCCACCACAGCCATCCTGTTCATACAGAGTAATTGGCCTAGCATTGATTATGTGGGAGATGGATTGCCACGCACGTTTATATGGCAATTAGATTTTATTATTTACCATTTAACATGCATCACCAACCTTCCTCACAGTCCATTGCACAAGCAGACTGCTTTGGTTTTACATCTGTTTAATCTTTTTCAATGCCAGTGCTCTCCATCTAGTCTTTAGTGGGGGTAAAAACAAGCAAAGAGAAATAGAGCGGCTGGGAATCTGAGTATTTTTATTGCCAGGAAATTGTTAAATGTTTTTGTGTAACTGTTTCTTGTGGGGAAAAAAAATTTTGAGAACACATTTGTTGGGGAAATGGTGGATTTAGACTGGAGAAATCTTCAGATGTGAGCGCTTACTTTTGAATATTTCCTTTTGTCTATTCAATACTTACCTCCTGAGGATGTTGTGTTGTTGCTGTTTCTCACACATCAGCACTTCCTATGACATATCTTTACTTGCCTGTGAAACATAGGCACATTTGTGTAATCCTTGAGGAGCACTAAACTGAGTCAAAATTTGTAATAAGAATGGAATCTGAGCACCAAGAGGTGCATGTAGAAGTGGACAACACATCCAGAAGAGCATAAGCAAAGGTTTCTTGGCAGAATAATATTTGTGAAGCTGTGGAAAGTCTTCAGTGTTGTTACGTGTAGTGTGATGGAATCAGGAGGCTAGAGCTGGAGAAGCACCTGTATCTCCACTGTGGAGTGCCATGGAAATTGGTGGCAAGTGAAAACGCTAAGATGCTGTTCCTGGTGCACCTATCAACTGTAAATTCTTTCTGATACCTATAAGTTCTCCTTGCTTTTTTTATTATTTTCTGTCAGTGTGGACTATGGGGCAGTGCTACAATGAAACTGTAAAAAGAACAGTCAAGTATCAGTCAAGGGAAGAAATATCGTCAAAGTTCAATTCTCTTGACGAATAACCACAAAATGTACTATGTGCCAATAAGAGTGCCTGAAGAAAAATCACAATGTCAGCATTTCAGTGCTGATGATTTTTTTTTCTTTTTTTTTTCTTTTTTTTTTTTTTTTTTTTTTTTTTTTTTTTTTTTTTTTTTCTCTCTGATACTTTTAATAGGGTGTTTGGGCAAGACACTGAAAGCAGTGTAGAATTGGGGTGAAAAGATCAGTTTCTATATTCCTTCCCAAAAGTGTGACTTGGTAACCTAGGAATGCTTCTTCATTTTTTTCTTTTTATTTGCCTGTAAACATTTTTGCCTTGCTTGGTTATCAGTATAAGGAATGTGAAAGATGAAAGCCACCACCTGTCACATCATAAAACAGCCTCTTGCCTGAAGTATTTGAAAGGACAGATAACTCAGCAGAGCCTGGACAAGTAAACTAGCCACCCTTTTGCTGCTTAGGTGAGAGAGAGTCTAAAAGTGATAGAATTCATCACTCCAATTGGAAAAATATATGAAAACACTATTTTTCTTAAAAAAAAAGAAAAAACACATCAAAACCAAAAGACATCAACCACAAATCAATACTGAAGCTACAGAATGGACTCTTTGAAGTGAGTAAGTGGACATAAAACACTAAGTTTACATTTTCATGTCTTCCCTCAAGTGCCCTTCCTTGCAAGTGGTAGACAAAATTCAGTCATGCTTTGCTCTAGCACCAAGCAGGCCTGTGAATGCGCAGCAAAGTGCATATTCTCTGCTGCAAAGGGGGTTTGAAAAGCCATATGCTGGAGCGTATGTGCTGCAGAAGCCGTGTGGATGCAGCATTTAAGCCTTTGTCAACTGTTCCTCAGTTGATTAGTAGGCTATGATCACAGTGGGCTTCTTGGTTTATGAAAAAAAAGAGCAATTATGTCTCATCAGTATTTTTAAAGACCAAAGACTTTTGATCTGGAGCAAAGAGCAAACGTTTACTCAGGATTGGTGAAGGTGAGGAGAGACACTAGAATGACCACTCATCTGCTGTTCAGGCCCAGTACCTTTTCTAAAGTGTGTGCTGAAATTTGAAAGAAAATTTTCCACTGTGGTCTGACTATTTCACAAAATAAATGTGCAAAAGGTTGTTGATTTTGTACGCTGGAGAGGTGAGAAGGCCATCAAAGGCAAGTGGGCTCCCATCTTTCAGTGAATGTCAGAAACTTCTGAATGCCTACCTGGCTTTTTCATTTGAGACAACAGCCCTTGATTCGTGACAAGAATGGTGTCTGTTCTTTTAGTCAGTGCATATTCAGCTTGTTTAGAGTAATTTATTTTCACAATTCAGTTGCCTTAAAAATACCATGAATTGGGATTGTGTGGGTTGTCTTAGGATGAGTTCCACCATGTACTTTGTGGTGCAATTATTAAGATACTACAAAGCAATTTCCATTGATCGGGTAACAGCAGCTCATCTGTTTTAGGAGGGACTGGAATAAAGTGAGCACTTTTTTCTTTTGAGATTAGACTTTCCCTATGGCATTTCTCAGTCTTTGCACTCCTCCTTTGTCTTTGCCTGCCTGAGGGAAGAAGCTGTTTTATGCTTGATCATTTTTAAATAACATATTTAGAGAAAAGTGTGCCTGACACCTTGGCTTTACCACAGCCAGATGTTCCTTTGTATTTTCATGTGTCATCTAAACGAATTGTGGAGATGCCTGTTGTGTTTTCAGAATCCACTGCAGTATGCCAGGGCTATCCATTTAGTTCCTGGGGAGTAACACCACTCTAGTACACCACAGAAGAACTCTCATTCTTAGACATGGTAGTGATTTAGTAAAATGTGACATTAGAAGCATGACAAAACAACTTTTTCCAGAATGAAAGAGAAATTAGGAGCATAGCTGAAAGTACTTCTAAAACTAGCAGCAAAACAAGAGATTGGAGGAGAGAATGTCTGCTCTTTGAGAGAATGATGGATTTGAAGATGCTTTTTTTCCAGCATATAAAAATATTCCAGAGATATTGTCTTTATGGATTATGAAGAAGTCAAGCCACAATTCCTTCCTATTGTATTTCCTTCTTATTTTTTTTTCCTTAGTCATACATGGAACCATATTTGAATGAATGGCTTTCATTTTTTGTCAGCAAAGGTGTTCAAGAAATGAACATCAGATATGTACATCAAGCACACAGATTTAGGAGCACAAAGAAGTCTAAAAGTCTAACTATCCTGGCTAAACTACTTGTTCCCTAATGTCATAAATCTCCTATACCAAACTGGTGCTGGTTTAGTGAAGGGGTCTAGGTGCACCAGTCACACCTGAGCAGTATTCTTATTCAGTTGTTACCATCATAAACACAGGGAAAACAATTTCCTCTCTACTTACATTTGAATGTTAAATGAAGTTTATATATAGTTTTTGCCCACCAGTATATATATTGTACAAATCCTCAGGAAGGGAGAAAAGGAGAAAAGTCTGTGAAGTGACCTATCAGCAATGTCACTAATGCCAGATAATAACTCTTAGTAGCTTCTGTTAGTTAGTCAGAAAATAGAACAGCATCTTCAGTCTTTGGTTTACATTTCTTTGGTTTAGCATTTGCAAGGTTCTTATTTTGAAGAAATGCAGAGGCTTGGGATAAAAAAAGATGAGCTATTACAGGAGGACTTGGCATTTGTTTTACCAACAGTTGTGTGTGACTCACTGTTGTGTGGTGCTCTGTGTGCTTTTGCATAAGTGTGATTCCAATAATGAATACATTGAGAACTCGGGTTAATTTATTAGCTAGGAATTTGTTTCTGTGTTAAATTTACTTTTATTAAAGCAGAAATCAGCTCTAAGTCAAAAAAGAGATAAATAGGTGTAAATAGGAAAGACACAGTTGACATAGCTGAGGATCTGCACTGCCTGTAAAGGATGCAAATTAAACCCACTAAAATCTTCTCTTTGTCAGTGCTTAAGGCATAACTGAGCAGTAGCATCACTGCCATGGGCAGGTGAAAGTGCTGCCTTCCAGCTGATCCCTCTGGCCTCCCCTGAACCTGCCAGTGAGAAAGTGAGAACATGCATGAAGTATATATATTTTTTCCCCCTCAGAAAAACAAAGAAACAATCCTCCCACTCCAGGAGAGAGAAAAAAAAAAAAAAAAGTCTGTGCACTGACTCCTAATACAAGAAAGAAGAGAGTTGTGAGATCTACTCTATCTGCTCTCAAATAAACTGCTTTATTTGAACCTTTTCCAGTGATCGGAAGGAAATCTTGGATCACGCTATTACCTTACCTATTTCTTTACTACCTGCAACTTTGCCTATGACAATTGACATGTATTTTATGTAAATTGCCTATTTTCCTTTATAAATTAAAGAAAATCAGAATTACTATGAGAAAAATGAGACTTTTTCAGGAATGCATTTAAAAATCAGACTGAACTCTAGAAAAGAGTATGTACAAGGAGGGCAACAGCTGAACTTTAGCTCCAGAGATTATGGCTACACATTTTCAGTGGGTAGCAGTGTAGCATTAGTGTTGCATTTAGGCTCCAGCCAGTTTACACAGTGGCATAACTTTGTATTATGGATCTGATGAACTGTAGTACCTTACTTCATGAAATAACTTGCGTGTAATTCATACTTGCATGTAGGCAGCTACACAACAAGGGATTTGATCTGGAGTAAAATTTCCAGTAGTGCAGCTGTACTTATACAAGAAGTGAGAAATAGAAAACCTGTGAATTTGTATTGCTATGTGTTGATTCCCCTGATCTCTTTTAGTAGGAACAGAGACAATCTTTTTATCTTTTCTGAATCTCTGACATTTCATGTGTGAGATAAAATTTAATTAACAATATTTTCTGCAATACTGTCTTGTCTGAGAGTCTAATGGAACGGAGTTTTGTTGGAAACTACTTCTTCATTGAGATGAACATGGAAGTAGCATGTGATTAACTGAAATAAAAGTAACAATGCAAAAATTTTGTGATGGCAGATAAGAAAAACTACCAAGTGAAAGAAATTAACTAACTTTAAAACAAAAATTAAAATCTGAGTTTTAATTCCAGAGCTTATCCCTTAGCAAAATTTTGTGTCTGAGAGAAAGTGCTTTTCATGCCAGCATCAGCAAACTCAAAACACATATGGTATTAAACATTTGATATTAAATCTGGGAAAATTAACTCATAGTCATAAAAATACTTAGGTATATTTTATACAAGTGAAGTCTAATAGTCAGTATGTGTGCCCAATACATAAGATACACATTTGTGTATTAGGTGTGAATTACATGCACGTTTGATTTTTAAAAGCAAAACTCAAAGTTGTTTTGAACGTCAACAAAATATTACGCAGAACATGTTTTTGAAAAAAATGTATCTTTAATAGTATAAAATGATCAGTCTAATTATCAACATTCTTAAGGTACTGTAAGTACGCAGGAGGGATACAGCTTATTTAGACTCAGTATATTGTACTTCACTGCATATGATACCTAATTGGCAATATTCCAGTGTATATTTTCAGGAGCAAATATTCTGAGTTCCAGTTTATATGTTGACACACTGACCTGGACTTCTGCTAGCCATCCATCATACTGGCAGCTACTGCATGACTGTATATAGCAGTCTCAATAGCTTTGAGAGATGGATATCAGGAATTAGCAGGGGAATCAATCTGAAAGGTTGTGGTTTTGAAGATGTAACTAATCACAGAAAAAAAAAAGGGTTGCTTGGGCGGTATATTTTTAAGAGGTTACACATGTCATGTGCAATAGATAAGTTTTACTCTTTCATCATAGGAGTGATTTTCTTAATGCTATTCTCTGGAATGATTTCTCTCTTTTAAATCTATTGGGATCAGTTGAGATGAATTATCTCTCTATTCTGAGCTGGCAGTGACTGAAGGACAAAGCTTCAGGAAACCTAGAAAGGTTTTGCTTTCTAGATGTTCTATCTGAGAAAAAGAGGAAGAGCCTTTATTGTGACATAAGTGTTTTAACTTTGTTTTCAGTTCAGATCGAAAAATGCAGGAATCTTTCTACTGTGAATGAATTAGATCCCATTTATGAGAACAGATGGATCACTATATTTTAATTTGTTACATTTAATCTCATGCTTGCAAGATTTACATTGTACCTCAGAGCTCTAGAGGAAAGCAAGATCTTATTTTCCAAATTATCTACATAGAATGGATAAAGCTTGAGGTGTCTAGTATATGATGCTGCAAAGGTTGCTAAGACTTTTGGTTGGTTTGCTTATAAATTCTATATGTTAATAAGCGTTTTCCTAAGCATGTTCCATTTTCTCTCTATCTCACTATTTCAAATGCAGTTGAATTTTAGGGATGATACTTAGTGATTGAAGATTTTTCTCAGTCTTACAGACGTTTATTCATTTCAGGCTATTTCCTCACAGGTAAACTGTAAACCATTACAAACAGCACTAGATTGCAGTCCCTTTTCAAACAAAATATGCCAGGAGAACCAGTAAAAGGTGTACCTGTGATTTACACCAATCAGAGGGAGATTAAAACTAGCCACGTGGGGTAGTGGCAATAGTACATTCTGTGTTCTGTCACTGTAAAACCTGCCTACAAAGCTCAGCAAACGCTTAGGAAATCAACAATTTTGCATTTGAGGTGATGCAAAGACACTCTTTGGTTCTAGAGCACCTGGTCTTGTGGCTAAGGCTCCAAAATCAGCCAGACTGGGGGTTGTTCTGGAAAGCACAATGTAGATTAAAGTGTATATTCAGATAAACTGCTGAAAATTTATGCTAGCAAAAAAATATGTAACAATGAGGATTTAATGCCTAAACAGAGACCATGCTGTGCCTGCTTCCCCTCCCTGGCCAAGCAGCAGCCAGGTTCTTTTCTGCAGCAGGTCCTCAGTAGCAGGTATGGAAAGCACCAAGTTAAACCTGTAGCCTGACACTTGAGGCACACTTAGGGAGGTTCTTATGGTTATGTTGGATTGAAAGGTGACAGTTCTGTCTGCCAGACACACCCCACACATGAAAGAAATGTAGAGTCTGAATAGTTTTAAAACAAAAAGCATCCTCTCCTTGGTGTTGGAGAGGAAAGTTATAGTTATAACCTTTCAAAGTGAGTCTGTTGCAGAGCTAAGAATTGAAGGGAGAAAAGCACTGGTTTTCAGTCCTGAGTAAGTTCCCTGAGGTTCATCAAAGCAAGCTGTTTGTTATAGGTGTCTGTCATTAGAAAAAATTTTGGCAACAAAATTGCATTTGCTCAGTGTTCCTGTTGCTGTTTTAAAGGCATCTAACTCCCCTTGCTCCCACAAGTTTCAGCGGGGATAGGTGGTCATTTTTCTATTTAACAGTGATATCTCTAAGTTTCTCCTTTCATGTGTACCTTTTATTTCTTGGTGTACTTCTGCATGGATGATTCTGGATACATGGACTTTGGGTGGATCTTGGTGCTTCCCTTATTGCTTTTTATCTCACTGCGCTGTGTCCATCACTGGCCTGGCCTGTGGTCAGCCTCCCTGAATACTGAACAATTATATGAACAAATTGTATGAACAAATTTGATGACAATTATATGAACAATTATATTGAACAAAAAGATGAACAATTGCGTTAGTGCTGGATGGGTTCCTAGATGGGGATTATGTGATTTAATCCTCCTCTCTGAAATAGATGCATGTTCCTGAACATGTGAGTTGGCACATGGAAAGCATACCCAAGTACTTCTAAGCAATCAGCTATAGAAATTTGAAGTCTACATTTATATTTGAAAAAATATAGTCCTGCAATGCTGTAGTTTCATACACATTATCAGTGTTTGTTTTCTTCTACATTTATTTCAAAGAATATTTTTTGGACATATCTATCATTCAGCACAAAAAGGCCAGAAGATAAAGTGGGCCAAAGGTTCTGCTGGTTCTTTTTTGTATCTAATATTTATTTCTCCTCAACAGGTGATTTGTATATTGGAGGAGTGGCCAAAGAAATGTTTAAATCCTTGCCCAAACTGGTGCACGCAAAGGAAGGATTCCAAGGCTGCCTTGCATCAGTTGACTTGAACGGACGGCTCCCTGATCTCATCTCAGATGCTCTCTTCTGCAATGGGCAAATAGAAAGAGGATGTGAAGGTATTAAATATGCTGGTTTTGTTTGTTTGGAATTTTTTAAAATATATATATATATCATAGTGAAAGTACTGTGCCAATCCTGCAGGGTTTTTTTGATATTTACACTCCATACATCAAGCGACTATATTTTACCTGCTTCTAATTGATCTTGCTTGACCCTTTCTTACATAAAGGCTGTGTTTTTAGTATTATGGAGACAGGCATGTGCCTGCCCTGAAGCACAGAGATTGATCTGAGAACATGAGTTAACTTCAGAGTGTTTAATGTGGGTTCCTTACTTCTCCAGTGGCAAGATTTTTTTTGCATGTGTTTCTTTACCTCTTATATATTTTAATTAATGATAACAACAGTAACAGTTAGTTTCAATGAAGTTCTTTATATCTTCATAACTCTCAGGCATTAGTTAATGCTGAGACATTAGCTAAGTAATTCCAATTTTAAAGCAGACATTTTGAGTTAGTTAATTCAAGGTTAATTTATGAAACTTTTTAATACCAATCTTCTTAGATTAGTATTGACAGGAACTTTTCTATTTGAAATCAGTAACAGAAAAATATGTTTTATCTCACAATTTCATGTCTTTATTGATTCATCTGGGATACCATGAAATTTAAGTTAGGACAGAATTAGAAGAAGTGTATTTCTAATTCAGGGGTGTCAATCTCTAGCTATTTTTCCAGCTGTCATTTGATCCCTTGTTATTTTTACTATGGTTTATGGAATAATTTGAATACATTTTCTGTCCCTGCATATCTAATTTATTCACATAATTCTGGATTTTGTGTTTATGTTCAATTTTATGTGTTTTCCCTTCTCTCAAGTGCCATTCTTCTCTGGACAGAAAAATGTGTAAATGACATTATAAAATCTATTTAAAATTGGAATCTTAATGATTTTGCTATCAAGTTTGTTAAGTATGCAAATTGACAATGTAAAAATCCAAGGAGAGCTGGGAGTTTCTCAAGTTTTATGAGATAAAGCTGCCTGGTGGATAAAATGTGTCTCTTGTTGTGTCTACAGTACATTTGGACAGGTGGAACTTTTTTCTTCTTTACCTGCTACTTTTAGTTACCAATATAAGTTCTATTGTTAGTATATAGAAACAGACACTAAAATTACAGAAAAATATAAGATGGAAATTTTGCATATTTCTTTCAGGAGTGCAAAAATATGTATTAGTTTGCCACTGAGTTTAGAAAATTAGATTCTGCTTTTCTGAATGATTTTAGCAATTCCATCCCTGCACCATCCCTTCAGAGTCAAAGTATGCCTTAATTCCATCATGCATTTCATAGCTTCTTTTGAAATTATGTAATTTCCTAAATGAATTTTCTGTACTTCAAAGAAATATTGCCACAGGCCTGGTGTGTGAGTTCACCTTTTAAACCACTGGTGCTACTCAGCTACTGGTGGATTTAATAAAGCTACCAACAATTTAATAAAGGCCAAAAAGCTATTGTCTTTTTTGGTAGAGAGTGAGTTTTTTCCAACACCAGAATTTCCTGACACAACAAACTGGTCAAACCAGATGTGCTGCCTGTCTCCCAGAGAACTGCCTCCTCAAAAGTCTTCTGCCTGCAGAAGGAAATCTTTAACAGCATGGAATGAAATCTCCCCTTCCAACCTTTCTGCTTAACTTTGCAAGTTATCTCTTCCGTCTCACTTGTTTACTTGAAGTCCTCATGTCTGACCCATCTGTCAGTCTTTTGTTTGCAGACCATTGAATCAGACACCCAAAAAGTGTTCTGCCACCTAAAAGATGATTTAGGTCACTTGTGAATTTAGGTGTCTCCTAGAAAACCCTTGCATGCCTCAAGCTGCTCCTCTCTCTGCTGCCGTGTCCAGCCAGGGCTGTCTCCATCTTTACAGAGATGAGAGTTCTGCCCCCATCTCACCCTGCAATTCCCTTGAGACATCAGGTCCAAAGAGCTCAGGACACAGGAGAAGAAGTTATTTCAGAAGTGTTAGTCACCACTACTCTCAATCCCAAAGACAGGTGGCATATGTCCAGTGGTAAGACATCAGGTTCTGGAAAATCTGTCCTGAGAAGTGAGGCACTTGGATGTGTTGTTTTTCAGATTTATGGAATTGAACTTTCCAACTTTCAGGTACATATTGGGCAGAAAAATAAATAAATAAATAAATAAATAAAAGCCATAATGGACTTCTAATTCATTTTATCTGTTAGATTTTGTAGTTAAAATATTTCTATTTCTCAATAATTTGATGGTCGTAAGTCCATTAAACGTTTTTAGCAAGATCACCCATGGGATTGCTGTGGCATGTTGGAAGGTTTGAGTTTTGAAGCTTCAACCACAGGCAGAGGGATGTCTCTGTCATTGAGCATGGAACATAATTTACACTTGGCTGAATTCATCTTGTTGACAAATTTTCAATGACTAGAACAGATAGAAACTAAGGACTAGAAAGATAAATATGCTAACTAGCTCTTTGAATTGTTAATGGCAAACCCCAAAGCCAGATTTTGTCAACACTGTTTTTCCTCTAGTCAAATCAATTGTACTCCCTTTTCCCACTTAAAATAAAGTATGATACCACTATACTTTTTATACAATTATAAGAAAAATGTACTGTGTGCACATGTGTATATAAAATGTAATTTGTGTATCATATGAACTATATGAAAAAAATCACAGTATTAACATACATGAAGACTTTTAGTGGCAATATAAGAAATTTGTTTTTATAATATATTGTGAAATATATGTGTCAGTTTATAATGCCTATTGTGCTATATATTGCATACAAGCCCTCACATAGGACAAATGTAAAGGACATCACAAAATCAGTCAATTAAAAAGTCTGCAGCGAAGACTGAATAAATTAGAATATTTAAATAATTGAATATGAAAAAAGAAAAAGTGCTAGAGAAGGGTGTATTACAGTATTTTTACTAACTACCTTAGCTCTTCAATATATAAATGTATATATATAGGAAAGGATGAACTTTTTATGGTAAATATCATAGTATTTACCACCATTACACAGTTGTCTTCTGTTCTTTGGGGAAAAATATTCCTTCTTCTGCCAAAAGAAATGCTTATATGCAAGCTAGTCTTGATGGCAATTTTAGAATAGTGACTAATATAGATAAGCCAACAGTGCTAAGAATCAATTTAATACAAATAAAAATACCTCACTTTTTTACTGAGATTGTATTTGCATTTTTTTCTAAATATGTTTTCACATGCATTTCCTAATGTACCTTCAAGGTCCTGCAGTTTATGTACTTTCAAGTCCTTGTGACTTTTGTTCTACTTTTGCAAAGATGAGGAAATTCAGCATTGCATAACTAAAGTGTAAATAAATCCATGAATATATAACATTTAAACACCTACAGATATTTTCACTTCAGCTCTGTAAAGTTTCCGAGTAGCAGAATCTGGTGAGAAAAATTGTGTCTTGTCAGCTACGGGATTCTGTCATTATAATCCTCTGCTCAAGAAAGGGTGATGTAATGCCCAAATGTTTAAACTTCTGGACTCCGAACTCCAAAGAAAAGGAAAACACTATCTAATGTCTGCCTGCTGCAGTCAGCTATAGGTGATAGTGATATTTATTTTTAGTATTGTTATCCTAACATGAGGAAATAGAAGAAGTAATAATTTTGCCAAGACAGGGATGAAGTGTACCCTGCCTTCCCTCTCAGTGACTTTGGTGACTGTTCAGGCCCTTCTTCAGAGATTGAGCTGTGCCTCATTTAAAGGAAGAGGCCATTGAATTGACTTAAGTCATTTGATATGAATTTTTTTTAAATACCAGCAAATCAGAACAAAATCCCACATTGAGATATTTGAAGGTCTAATGGAAAAGAAGGCTTGCAAGGATTTCTCTCTGGGGTGTGATTTTTAATTTATTTATGTAATCTTTGGACCAGCTCTGCCCTGTCATTAATGACCGTCTGTGGGAGTTTCAAATAGATATTTACATGCCTCTTCCAAAACAATTTGGGACAATTTTATAATCCTGGAACCACGTTTTTCCTTATAGTGTCAAGAGTTACTGTGAAATGTGTGTGAGAGCTCATAGTAAACTGGTTCATGGTCTGTATTTCAGTCTTCATTCACCAGTCACAGAGAAAGGACTAGAAAAAAGGCAGACCACAGAGGATGATGGTGCTAATTATTCTTGAATTCAGTGTATCTGAACATGACAAAGGGCTAGTCAGGATTCAGCCATGCATTTACTCCATTAATGCATTCATAGCTATCCAAGGAAGTAAAAACCCCACACTTTTAATTTTCCTCCATTACATGTCATCAGCTCAATTAACCATTATATTCCTAGTAAAACACTGGCAAATTACTGCTTTCTTATTTTGGCTTGCCTGAAGATTTATGGCTATTAGCATTAATTTGTTTGCATTATATGGCATTTCTTTCTCTTTAACAGCAGCATGCACTTTATTCTGAATGGTTTTTTTCTGTGTTTGCTGCCATTTCAATATTGCTTACTAACATTTACTATATTTTGCTTTTTTTATTTTGCTGACAAAGTTGCATTGATGAAAGCTGATTTGCAAGGTAGATAGCCCTGTGTGTATTAAACAAGACTGAAACCCCCAATGCACAGTTGAATTTCTGCAATAATGCTCCGTACATTTCAGAACTAAAGTGTGTTATATAGTTTCTGATTTTGCCTTCCACACCTCTAAAACAAAGGGCTAAATGAACCTTCATTTTCCAGCATTGCTTGCATAAAGGCTTTCAGTCTTGAATATGTTTGTATAATGATTGCTTTAGTGCTTTGATCATCCTTTTTGAAATTTCTTTATATTTCAGTAGTCTAGTTATGATTCTTTAGAAATAGAGTAGCGTTGTTTTCTCGTGTATATGTCACATTTTGGCATGCCCGTTCATTAGTAGTCTGATTTTCTGCATTTCCCCTTTAAGAAGGAACCTGCATGAGATCCCTAAAGCATGTGAATTGGTTCCTCTCAACATTCCAGCCAAAGAATCCCAAACTGCTCTGAATTTCAGATCTAAATCATTTAAAATAATTTGTGGGATTAAAATAATTGTAATAGCATAGCTTCATTTTATTATTTCTTAAAACTTGTTTCATTTCTCTATTTCATTATCCAATCTTTTATATCCCAGAGTTTTGATTCCTGTGGCATCTGGCTTTGCTGTTTGAAATGTATTTACAGGAAGAAATAATGAAATTTTTAGACAATATTTAGCCAGTTAATGGTCTGACATGAGATTAACAAATAACTGACAACAAAGTTAACATTCCCACTGTACCTGGAATAATTTTGCTTCCATTTTGTGCATTCTTATGTGTTTGACATAGTAATCTTATAACTAAAGTAATGCCCCCTGCTCCTTTTAGTGTTACATGCTGCTCCAAAACCAGCGAGTTCATGTGCGTTTGACTTGGTAACTCTTTGCTCATTTGATTTGAGATGTTGGCAACTACTCAATGTGACCCACTGAGAAGTACCTTTCTTTGGAAGATGAAGTGCAAGTCCTTTTTTGTGTGTTCTCATTAGGCCCCAGCACAACGTGCCAAGAGGATTCCTGTGCAAACCAGGGCGTGTGCTTACAGCAGTGGGATGGATTCAGCTGTGACTGCAGCATGACCTCCTTTAGTGGACCATTATGCAACGACCGTAAGTACATGAAAAAATGTCCCTCTGAACACCTGAGGCCTCTAAGGAAACATTTGAAGCAAGTGCTTAAAGCTTTATGTTGTTCTAATATTAGATACTTAACTGGGTGGTAAACCCAGTCAAAATCTGTAAGGCTTGTGGTAAGAACAAAGAATGTGCTTTTTAAACTTTGGACAATGTGCAGTATCAAACACAGGCAGAACCTGGCTATGTTACACTTGATTCCAAGTCTAATATGCTGATGGTTACCTGTTTGATGCAGTCCCTTTTCTGCATAATAATTTCGAATGGGTTTTTTTCCTGATTGAAAACACATTTTACATTTTATTATCTTAATGTAGCACTATCACAAGGGCTATAATTACTGTGAAACAGTTGAGAAGGCTTATTGTCTCCCTTTGTGGGTTTCTTTAGGTGACACACTAAACATGCCAATAATAAAAGCATGCTGAGTATTTTAGTTCTTTTAGATTTCATCTGAAAAACACACAGCAACCATCTGGTCTTCCAGGAAAAGCTTAAATGTGTCAAAAATAAGGGTCCTGATTCACCAGCTTCATAATGTTGTTTTATTCCAATCTAACCTTATTGATCTAAATAGAATTATGCAGGAGTGATGGTGGAATAATAATGGGAGAGCTATAATGTTCCATGGTAAATGATAAAAGTAAGCCGCTGACTTTTGAGTTTAATTTATCACATTTTTAATATCCAAATGTACATTTTTATATCCATATGAAGATGAAATTTCTTTAAGGCATTTTTATTTCTTTTCGTATATATTTATCTGGAAAAAAATGACTGATGTTAGAAAGTGTTGTGTAACTGCCTAGTCAAGTATTCTGGATTTTTCTATCTTGTTCTGTCTGGTTCTCCACTCTACAGCAAGGCATGCCATGTTGGCCAAACCCAAAACCAGCAGAATATTTGTAATCTGAAAGATTGTATTTATCACAAGGCTAGCAAATTTACGGTATGCAAAACCTAATAATTTATTCCCATGAAAGTTCCATAGTTTGAAAACTAAGGAAAGGATGAAAGGACTCATTCTGTTTTTCTGCAGTTGCTCTCATGATAGAAATGAAATGTGGTATTGAAAACTTTGAATGATTTGAGCAAAGGGTTGGGTTTACTTTATGTATATGAGTTTGCACTTTCCAGCAATGTACATGATTACTCATATTGCTAAACATACATTTTTAAGATTTTGTCCCCCTACCTACTACAAGAGAAAAATGTTTGTTTTGCTTTTACATTGTTATTTCTGTTTCGTGATCTTTTGAATTGTTTCAGAAGTAACTAAAACCTATTAATAGAAAGTTGCAGATATAACATCTATGAAAGGACAAACTTAGTTTATAACTTTTAGTATTAATTGTTGTGTGGACCTGGAATATTATATGAATTATTTCTTCAAGTGACAGCTAATGCATGAATTTGGCAAATTGATGAGCTTATTTCAGAAAGATATTTACCTGTGAATGTTCATTTATATAGCAACATCATGACTACATTGCACACAATCGAGATATTTCACAATATGCCATTTCTGATGATGGTAAAGGAGTCCTTTTAGAAACTGGTTGCTAAAAACACTTACTTTATTCCTAGAAAAATTTACCTTTTTTCTAATCACAGGCATGAAATATAAAATTATCCCTGATATAGTTGTTTTGTAATAGAATGCAGAGTCTAGCAAATATAATATGTTTGGTTTGTGCTTTATCTTGGCTCCTTAGACTAGTTCAGATACCAAAAAAATCCGCAAAGCCCATCTAACAAGAGAGAATTTTCGTAACAGTAAATGTGCTGGAAAGGAGGGAAAACGATGTTGTCAATGTCATCTGCATGCTCCAAGCCTGCTCTAAGCCTGCTCTCTGCTGTGTTTGGGAAGAGCATAATGGGAACAGAAAATGATGAAATGTTACTACAGATTTTGAAAAGTGGCACAGGCTGCACACCACAGACTAAACTTTGTAGCACTGAAATAAGACAAATTTCCTTCATGTGAGGAGACTTTCTAGCAACAGGCCTGGAATAGCACCTGCTTGCTGCTGAAAATGCATCCTCTTCAGGAAGGATGTAGGCACCTTCCTGAGCATGTTTCCATTGCAGATTGTGCGTGGAGCAACACTGGTTGACAGAAGCTCAAATTTAACCCAGTGTTGCTACTCAGGCAGGCCCTTGGCTCACTTCACATGTGAATATAAAATGAAAATAAAATGGAATACTTAAGACAACAAAATCTCATGGACAGAGATCTTTTTAGTCTCAAACCCCAAAAAACTGACCACTTAAAAATAAGTATCAGTGTTAATAACAAAAAAAAGTTAGAAGTACTTAGTCCCTCAACCAAGGTGATGGTACCTCTATGAAAACATTCTTAGAAAGTGCCTTTCTTGCCAAAATGCTGGGCAGATGAAGGAGGAGGGAACAAAACAACAGTCAGAGAAGAGAGAGTGGGCATTCATATGGGGGGGTGTTTCACTCTCAGCCAGGATTTAGTGCATCACACCTCACCTCTGTTTTGTTCCATGAGTTCATAGGGGACATAGCTAAGAAGAAATTTCAGTGATGAAGGTGCCGAGGGGGAGGAGACCTGTCCAACCCCTCTCTTCAGAGTCAGATTGCACAGTTTGTGCAATCCTCTCCAAAGATGAGGGCTCCATAACCACTCTGGGAATCCTGTCACAGTGCTCATTCACCCTCACAAATATTTTCCTAGAGTTTAAATGATATTTCATATATTTCTGTTTGTGCCTATTGCCTCTTGTTCTGTCACTGGACACCATTAAGAAAAATCTGTCTTCTTTACCTCACATGCATCAGGTATTTCAAAACACTGATGGATCCTCACTGAGCCTTCTCTTCTCCTGGCTGAGCATCCCCTGCTTCCTCACCCTCTCTTCACAGGAGAAAGCCCTTGATGGCCTTTGTGGCCCCTTGTTGGGTTTATTCCTATGTTCCCATGTTGTTCTTGCACTGGGGAGCCCAGCACGTGGGGCAGTGCTCCAGATGCATCTCAGCAGTGCTGAGTAGAGTGGAAGAGTCACATCTCTCAACCTTTCTGCAACATTTTACCAACAACAACCAGTGTTGGTCTTTTTTTGCCACAAGAGCACATTGCTGACCCACGTGCCACTTGTTGACTATCAGGATGCCCAGATCCCTCTCTGCCAAGCTGCTTTCCAGCTGGGCAGGCCCCAGCTTGTCCTGATGTGAGGGTTTATTCCTCCCCAGGTGCAGGATTTGGCATTTTTAGGAGGTTCTTGTCAGTGCAGTTCTCCAGCTTGTCAGCATCCCTCTGAACGGCAGCACATGCATCTGGTCAATCAACCACTCCTCCCGGCTTCGTATTGTCTTCAATTTGCATAAATGTGGACAAATTACCTTACTGCATATAAGCTGATACTTTCAATGTGCTTCCCATAGTAACCCCTGAGCACAAAGATCTGACGTGCATCCTTCCTGGGCTTTACAGTGCAAACGTTTCACATGTATCATTCTTTTCTTAAATTTTCAAAACAGAAAGTGTGGAGGAAATAATGAAAGAAATGATTTCTTGGAAAGTGTTATAATACATTCCACTAATATGCTGTGCAAGCTATTCCTTTAATTATTGTGATAATTGCTAATTATTACTCCTGTACTCCTGTGCCATTCAGTGTATTATTGGAGGTGAATATATGGAAATGAAAATGAAGTTGTTTTTTTTTTTTTTTTTTAAGTTTTCTCACAATAAGCACCATGTGAGGCAGATTGTTTTCTTTCCTAGTTCAAGGGTATCATCTGTGTGTCTGCTAGGGAAGAAGGAGAAAATTAGGGAATGCACCCCTATAGAAAATGAACTGGATCAGCTAAGTGTAAGGCTATAGTTTTAAAAGTGTAATCGGGAACAGCAGCTTAAAAAGTTGCAAATCCAGTGAGTCCAGTGAGTATGAAGTGCCTGTAGACCCTAAGCCTTCATGGTGGCAGAGGTGGGAACTTTTAGTCTGCTGGAAGATAAATGTGGCAGGACAAGTTTAGACCCCAAGATGCTATCCAGTTTATCATTTTTTTCTTTTGATGTGATATGACACTTAGAGATTCGGGGCACCAGTGCTCTTTAGATGTGATAGATGGAAGTGTTGCACTGATTAATGTAAAGCTTGCACTAGTGGTTTTTCCTACAAATGGTGTCATAAAGAGGCTGTACTAAAAGGATAGTTAATGGCTGTTCTTACAGCCTATGAGAAAATACATCGTGAACATAGTAACCATATCTAACAGCAGGTTATATAGTGAAAGGTATCTTCCCAAGGAATTCATTTTCTTTTTTTTCTTTTTCTTTTTTTTTTTTTTTTT
>VWZU01012057.1:225717-269017 GCA_013397095.1 Sterrhoptilus dennistouni | reverse complement strand
TTTTTTTTTTTTTTTTGCCAAGGCTTAGCTATTTAATACATGTAAATTATTTAACCTACACTTGTCCTTAAAATATGTTTGTGTCATCATTTATGTTCACTTTAAATCAGCTTTTAAAATGAAAAGATTTGCAATGATATTTATTTCTACTGCCATCTGTGCTCCAAAACTTCTATTTATTAGTATATTTATTCCATTTAGGTATAATGTGATTTATCTCTTCCTTCAGCTTAGTAAACATTTAGGTTGTAATTCTGTAGTTATTTATGACTGGACTTGAGGCTGTTTTCAAGCACTTTAAAACCTTTATTATTTTTTCCTCTTGGAGTGGCATAAAAAGGCCTTAAGTCAAAATCCACTATACCTCAAGAAAGCCGGAGTAATTACCGTAAGAAGATAGAATGGAATAGCACTGTCAGAACAGGAAATGTCCCCTCTACCCCTGGCCTCCAGGACAGCAAACCAATTTGAGGATAGTGTGGACTCAAAAAGGAGATTTAAAGTTTTCCTCTGACTTTGTTAACTTGGGTCATCACTGGGGTTCTCAGGTACACTCCTGTTCACCACCCACCATGGCTCTTCTGCCTGCTTAGGCAGGACGAGTTTGGGACTCATTCCTGTAGGATATGAGTGAGACACAAATAAATAAACTATTCATCCAATCTATTGTTGTGTTGTACACAGAAAGTGGTTTCTGCTATCCACCAGATTGAAGGGTGTAACTTTTAAAGGAAAATGTGTCAGACATGTAGAGGATATGTAAGCATCAACATAACAATGAACAATTTGTTCCCTCCAAACTAGCAGCAATAATTCATACCTCTTTGAGAAAAGCATCAAGTATATAATGATATTTGAGGTCTGAGTTCATCAGCAATACACTTGAAAATGGTGACAATAACAAAACACTTCTTTATCTTCAATGCCTATTTTTATGTACACTTTTTCCATGAAGGTTTTAGGGCATCCCAAATGGATATGTAGCATGATGTCTGTTCATATTAATGTTTGAGAGAGAGATATCAATGAATTTGTTTATGAGAACAAATGTATCAATTCTGCAGACAGCAAAATACGCAAGCAATGATATTGTGGCTATCATGATTAGCATCACCTCTGAAAACTCTTTCCTTTCAGTGCTGATATTTGCCCTGTGTTTATGCTAGGGTTAGTCAATTGTAAAGATCAGATTGGAAGCAATTTCTTTGCTGATTTTAAAAGTAGGAAATATTTTTTTCTATTTTTATCTGAATGTCAGTTTGCCATGAGTAAATTAAAATGGTCCAGAACAGAGACTGGCAATTATTGCCAATTGTAACTCAAATGGTGTGTTGGGTATCAATATTCCTGGCATGAATTTTTTTTTCTTCACATCTTTGCAACATGAAGTTGATGTTCTATTTTGTGTTTTTAAATTGGGAGAGATGAATTTGGTGATCAATCAGATGTAGTAAAAAGTCTTCCTGATATTACATTTTCTTAATTTTTTATCTTTTCTCAAATATTGTCCAATCTCCTTCTCCTTTTGGCATCTTTCAGTAACTTTATTTAGGGGCTAAATTCCGCCATGATGGAATTTTTTGATCAAACTGTGTTAAATTAATTGGAAGCAAGACGGATTTCTAAGAGGCAGCTATCTTTGTAGACAGCCACAAGTCCTATCTCTGCCTAATGAGACCCAGGCCCTCATGGCTCTGAAATGCTCAGTTTCCTGTGCTGAATGTGCAGAGCCTGTGCCTGGCTGGGGATCTGCTGTGTAGCTGTATAAACCATGCTGTGGCATAGGGCCATTATTGAATTTACTGTACGCTCCTGTGGTTCCTGGCAGCGCAGCCTCGTCTGCTGAGAAGCCATTGAAATCAGCTCCTCAGGCAAAACATCCATTAAACTTTTTTCTTGAAAGGAAAAAAAAAATCTTCTGCTAATTTGCTGCAATTTATGTTTGCTTTGTGATTCTGCAGCCAAGCCTGTCAGTGAAACTGTGCTAATCATTAGGAAGCTGGTGCCTCTATGCATTCAAACATCCTACAACAACCAGTCTTTAACTAAAACAATATTCTACAAGACTTTGGTTTTATTTTTCTAGCATGGTTAGAGTCTTATGGCATATGATTTTGCAAATTTTTTTTGCACCTTAAAAATCCTTGAGTGTTTTGTTTGCTGAAATAACTGTGCTTACAGTACTGTACTTTTTCCTTTTATATAGTGTAGTTTAATGATAGAAAATGGGTGTCTCACAGATAAAATTACGTGCTGTATGCTATTGTGTCCTGTCTCTAAGGCTTAAGCCCTGTAATCTTTTAAAAATTGATCATTAGTTGCTTATCTTCCATAATGTTACTGTTGACTAAAAATTTGGAAAACACTTAAATTATAAGGAGAAAAAAAAAAAAGGAATAGGAGATGGTGGGTAGCACTTTGTGGGAAAACCATTAGAAATAAAGAGTGGGAAGTGGGAAGGAGAAGCATTTACTATAAAAGGTTTCAAGACATTAGAAATCTAAGATGAGAAAAGAACTATTTAACTGTGTTAACATATTAGATCGATTTTTTTCCCTCTTTTCCTTTTGGAGACACATAGAGGTCTGTGGAGCCTCTGTGAACCTGATCATCTCATGGAAAAAGCTGCAGCTCCATTCAGATTTTGAGTAAGCAGTTTCCATTCCATTGGACTCCTTCATACTCGAAATCTGTGGTTGTGTTGCTCACCCGACAAGCTTAATACTACAAAATTAATCCAAAACTACTCTAATTGCCATTTTGGAGAAAGTGAACAACTCAAGAAAGCAGTGCTTTCTATTGATATTTGAAAATAGGTAAATTTCCACCTCAGTTGGCTATGCAAGTGCAGGGATGGGTTTATGTCAGTCACATGCAGCAGTTTGTTTAAACAGACAGAATTTTCAGGTGACTTGATTGCTCAAATTCATATCAGTGTCTAGGGTTTCATCTGGCGTATGAGACTGGAACAAGGTGTGCTATCATGTGCATGTAACAGTTTGTGGATTTCATACCCTGCTCTTTCCCCACTTGTTTCTAAATCCTAGAAAGAGGCTGAGTGACTTGTGCTGTCTGAGGCAAGGAAATTTTACCTAATAAATTAGCAATCCTCTTGGCTCCCTAAGCCATTTCAGACTCTCTCACAATATGCTCTATTCCATGTTATTCTGCTGTGATTATTTTTTTTCCTCATTTTGATCTTAGAGTCATGATTCGATCAGAGATTTTACCGTGCTGGGATAAACTCATGATCCAACTCATTCACTTTTCACTATTTGCGAGACCAGATCTTTCTGGTGAATGCTAGAAGTGTGCTGAATGATTGAGTCTACCTTTAGGAAATATTGACATTTAAACCCTCTTTTTTACTTTTTATTCCTGGGCAAGCTTTTGTTTCTTAACCAGTGAGATATCTAAAGAGAGATATGAAAGTGAAGGGCGGTACCATTTACTCTAATCTCACATTTTGGTGAGAGGTAGGGTGCAGGTGTACTGCTATATTTTGCAGAAATTTTAGAATAATGCCAGACTTTCATGTTGTTTAATCCCTGTTTAAAACTCCCATTAATCCTGGGTTTAAGTTTCTAGTATACAAAGTCTGATGCATTAGCTGCAAAAGTTCTGGATATTTTAATTAAATGCCATTTCTGTTAAGCATTTTAGAATTTAGCTGTGTTGACTTTGTGCTGAAATTTCATTTTGCTTAGAATTCAGTATCTATGATTATCAGGGTACAATTGCCGCCTTAGTGCTCTCTGGTAAGGACGGGAAAATTGCGTAGACTGAAATGATTTGCAAATTTCTGCACATCAAGGGGTTGCCTGCCAAGATTTTGCTTTTCACAAATGTGAATCTCTCACAGTGGGAACACACACAGGCAATTGCTCTCCAAGAGATGCTTTATTCTCAAATTTGCTTTCCCTAGCTTGAGGCAGTTGAATTGTTTGCTCCAGGTGCCTGTTGTGGGCAGCTCCGTCTGACCATCTACAGTGTCGTTTTAGGTAATTTTGCGTCCTTGTGGAACTTGTTAAAAAGCCATTACAGGGACACATTCTGTGCTTTCCAGGTAGGACAGCTTGCTGAGCTGGCTAGGAAGAGCATGTTTGTATATGTATCTCTAAAAGATAGATTGGAAACAACTGAAAGACTGAAACAGCAGGACGCTGGGAGAGGAACAGAGATGACTCTATATATGGTGGTGTCTCTACCTAGAGACAAGTGACTTCCAGGGAGATCAAAGGATACTGCTGATCTCAGACAGCCTTCTGTAAACTGAGGGGAGAATATAAATTTAAAAGCGCAGATGTGCTCTGATGTGAGGTGACTGAAACCAGCCTTTAGCCTTTGTAATTTAAGTCTCATGACCTGTGAAGCAGTTTCCCATGGCTGCATTCACAAGAGAGAAAGAATAACTGATTTTTCTTTCTTTTATCTTTCCCTTCTTCCATTTAGTCTAAAAAAAGGAACAATGAGATAAACAGATAAACAGCTGAGCGAACCCCTCAGACTCTGTTGTCTTTATTACCATTATCTTTTGGGCCTAAATGTTAAAGTTGGAGGTGATAAGTTTGAGAGTGACCTAGAGGAAAAAAAAATAATAATAAAAAAATAAAAATAAAAATAAAAATAAGAAAATTGCGATGATTGTCTTCTGGGGTTCACAGGAAACATCAACAAAGACATCCACCCCAAAAGGTCATTGCCACAAAAAGGAGCCAAAATCCATATTTTAAAAGACTCCACAGAGGGCAACTTCTATAAAAATCAATAAACTTGCTTCCATGTGAAATCATCATTCTAATCATACAGATACTAAAATAATGTGGCTTGTTTTTGTGTTGTCTAATAGCACTAGGGCAGCACTTGTTGCTACTGTGTATTCTGACTTCATTGCCACCATGTGCCATTTCTGCGTGGGTTTGGAACTAGAGGAAATGTGAATTTTCCCAAGGGTGACCTCTTAGTACAAATTAGTACTAAGCTGGGTTTTTTTTCAGACCACTCTACAGAAAACATGAAGCACAACGATTCCTAAGCAGCAGATGAAGAATAAATAAAGGTATTTTAGAGACTTCTAAAACAAACTAGAGAACACAAAGCTGAGGCAGCTGGACATGCACAAATCCTTTTTTATTCCAGGGACACATAGCTGATGACCTATAACTATGTCCATATTGCCTTAGGGAAAAACAGACAGATAGAGAAAGAGAAAGGCTCTGGTGGCCAGCAGGGAAGATTGTGATGGGTGTCCCCTGTGGAGCATCCCTTCCTGGGTGTCCTGCTCCACACAGCAGGGAATCACATAATGCTGACAACCATGACCATCTTGTCTCTCAGTGAGGTGATACCTGTCATCAATACCTCTCAGTCATCAATACCTGTCACCAACCTGCTGGTTTTTGGACGACACTGCCATTTTGACTCTGATTGAAATTGGCTTAAATAGAGTGTCAGTGTTGCACACCAATTGACTGTTCATCCCTGTGCAGACGTGTTTTTGTGACATTTATCAAGTATTAGGAAGAATGTTATTTACTTACCTTGCTGTCATAGATGTAATAGTCTGGAATCTCACAGGAGGGTGTGGTGGTGTCTTTCTTAAAAGCATTTTTGTGAAGTTCTGAAGCGTAACTCCCTAGATCCAGAATATTCATAAGCAGTAATTTTTATGAAAATGAAAAAGAGTCGAAGTTGAAATCCTTAATCTCCTTTCTGTTTCCTTTAGTAGATAGGTATGAGATAAGACAAATGGGAAAACAAAGCTGTGTAGGGAATGTGAGAAGACTATTGCAAACACTCAAATTACTCAAAATCACTTGTCACTCAAAGTAAGAATTTGCCATTTAGAGAAAGCATCAATCTGAGCAAGAAATTACTGTAATTAAAGATAAACATGTCTTTGAGGTATTTCTCAGTGCAAAATTAATGAAGTTTGTTCTGAAACAACTTTGCCACGGAAAAACAATATCGAAAAACAATACCAAAAATGAAGACAAAACTGCAAACACGATTATATTTGAAAACTCTTGAGGCATTCTCTTTCACTGTGTAGTACAGTTTTTTCATGTTTCCTTTCAGATTGTTAATTAGCTGCTGACTGGGCTGAGAAATTAGCACCTAAATTCTTTATATTTTTTTTTTCAAATGGAGGTTTAAAGAAAGTGTAAATCTAAACTGTCAAGCCCAGAGCCAGCAAAACTGGAGAAAATTTAGAGCTCAGACCACAGCTGATGCACAAACATTCTAATCTTAGATGTGCAATATCTAGGAGGAAGAACTCAATAATTCCATGGCATCTTCCATGGTACTCTCTTTGTGTGTGAGAAAAATCAGCATAGGAAAAAGTAATGGACAATGCAAGTTTGATGGGGCACTTTGGCTCCCTAACTCTTCCACTGAAGTTGTGCTTAACTCACTGAAATGAGCTTGTTTGTGACTGTAACCAAAGCAGAAAGGTGGAAGTCCCAACCCCAGTGGAATAAATGTATTCTTTTGACCAGTTAGATTTCAGGTAACCTCAGCTGCTCTTTGGGTTACAGTCATCTGCCAAATTGGAACTGCTTCTTGGATGAGCTGTCTAGTGCATTTTGGTTTTTGTCAAGTTTAATTAATTCATTCATTAATTGCTGAGAGAATCAGCCAACCTGTATCTTAAACCTTCTTACATCATTGCCTTCCTTTCTTTATTATCTTAATGAAACAACTTGCATCTTGAATAACTGCTAAATTGGCATCTGTAGTTAAATTCTAACTAAATTCTATGAAAATAGAATTTTTTATTAAAAAATGGGGTCACAATTTCACTTTGTTCAGAAATATTTTTCTAAACCTTATTCTTTCTAAAATTTAACTTTGATTGTATTTGAGGCTCAATTGAGCTTAAAAATAAATGTTTATTTCTCCAGTAAGCCTATAGTAATTTTTAAGAAAAAACTTCATTGCATAGTGGACATAGTAAGCAGTTAAAGTTGAATGGGTTTTTTTGTTAAGATTCTTCTAGCTGGCAAAAATTTAGTTCTGAGCAGGTCAGGAACATTCAGACCCCACCTGGACATACTCTGTGTCACCTGCTCCAGGTCACCCTACCTTGGCAGGGGTTTGGACTGGATAATCTCCTGAGGCTCCTCCCAGCCCTAACAATTCTGTGATCCAGTGATTTCTTGGGCATACTCAAGTGCATTTTCACTCTGCATTTCATGTACTTTCAACCCAGATTCTCTCATTAGCTGTGTTGTATCAGAAAGGTTTTTCTTTTCTGTGTTTATTATCTATTTAAACTGTGAAGGCAAAATAACAAAGACTTTGTTAAACGCCAGCTCTGCCTTTGTAGAGCTCCTTCATATTTTGGAGGTCAGAACTCCTCAGCTTCTGTGTCTCTATAATAAGCTATGTCAAAGGAGTGTTAAGAGAATTTTAATTGTGTAACATCTGTAAAGCTGCAAATCATAAGGCACCTCAGCATATGCTTAGAACATCTGTCTGAAAATGAGAGCTTGTAAATACTACAGAGAAAGTTTCTATAGGACACATTAGAAAAAAAGCTTCTGGGGAGAAAGGAAAAGTAGGGATTACCAAAGTGAAAATAAAGCAAGAAAAAAAGAACAGAAAGCATGAGATTAAGGAGAAAGAAGATGATAGGAGAGTTACAGATAAGGAACAGGTAGCTAAAATCTATTTTTCAGAAAATGAAAATTCTAAAACAGAACACGATCTTAAGACAAAATAATGTGAACAGATTAGCCACTTATTATAATTAAATATTTGCTTTATGTTAATAAAGGAAATTAAAATGGTTGAAATCATATCATTCAATAGATAATCCTTCATAGTGATTGGAAATATTTGTTATGCATAGACATCCATTAACGTTCTTTTGGAAAGATTCAGGAAAAAAAATGTAGCTATGGCTTTACTTGGTTGTAGAAAAAAATGGTGTTTCTTGCTTATCCAAATACAAACATTCCAAGCTCTTGATGTAAATACTAAATCTAAAACCATTATCGCCAGGGTTTAAAACAAAAAAAAACCAAAACAATATGGATTCTGTGTATAAAGATTGACATTATAAAGATATATTTCTTCATTTCTCAATTTATTCCCCCAGAAAAACATGGATGAAATATTTTAATACCCACCCTTCACCCTCCCAAATGGCATGGTAACTGTAAGGATAGAAAATGTGAAAGGCCTTCTTTAAAACTCATTACAGAAGATTCAGGCTGAGTGGTCTGTCTGTTGTCATCCAGCGGTTTCCTTATGATACCTCTGCTTTGCAGCATTTATTCTATTTAAAATTAAGGCACAGAAAAATGAGAGCTGCGGTATATTTCTTTGTCAAGGCAAGATAACCCCATTATTTATTAATTTTTAATTCCTCAGTTGCATTTTGAGACACACCAGATGTAAATCTGTAAAAGAACATTAAATGTTCTATGTCGCTACCATTTAGCAGCAAAACACGAAGAAAAATATCATTTGATCTGCTCTAATAATTTGAAAATTATCTACAATAATAATAATTCCTTTCAATGACTAAATAAATACAAATGAAATGCTACAGTCATTAAATATCTATTGGAACATCTGGCACTGTACCGTGGTAACTTGGAAAGCCTGCTGTGCGCGGAACTTGCCATTCTGTTGTCGTGTTTCTTGATGACTGGGAATGTGACTTTATTCTTAGTGCAGGTCAGGAACTCATTGTCTAGGGCGTGAGGAGTAATGCCAGGAGAAAAAGTCACTTCCAGCATGATGGGAGGAGCAGTGGGTTGTGGGATTGACTTTTGAAGATCCAGAAGATGACACTCAACATGTCCATTGAATGGGAAAGTGTATTGGAACCCATACAGTAGGAAGCTCGCCTGAAGTGTTTAGTAAGTATAGGAAAACAAAAATGTGGTCAAGAACAATTAGTGGACTTGTTTGTAGCTTCTGTCCTACCCCTTTCTGTCTTGTTTTATATTTGTGTCCCTCTGTTATTCTTTGCAAACACTTTAGGTGGAAAGTACAGCAAAGTTGATAGATCATTAATTAGTTGTCAACAGATACTGAGAAATCACAGCTTTCAAAATAGTGATTTTTTTCATGACTTTTATAGGTAAATAGGATTTAGGAGAACAAAATGACAAGGGGTGAATCAGAGGTGCTAAGTGATGCCCAGTAAATATCCATTTACTGGTTATTCTTGCTATCAGAAATGTTCCCAGTAATATTAATGATACAAGAGCTTTGTCTTTCAGAATGTAGTCTCTGGTGACAATAGCTGTTGTTTCCTTACAAATAAAAGCTGGTGATCTAATTCAGTGAAAGCAAAGTGGCTGTGTATTGAGACCAGCTGACTTTTAGATGTTCAACACCTCAGTCCAGTTTTCTCCTAGTGAGCATCAACATTTGCTTGCTGTACAGATTTAACCTTTTCAGCTGGGAAGATTCAGGCAGCAGTTACCACCATACATATGATACTTTTTGAATTTCATATTTTAGAATGCCAAGGAGTTGCATTCCATTCTACAAATATAAGTTAAAATTCATTATCACTGCAATACCTGAAGTTATATAAGCACATTTCTCTTTTTAGGAATTATAAGAATATCATCTCATTTCTTTTGCTGAAAGGTCATGTTTCTAATTTGTTGCTGGAATATTTAGGTGCTTTCACTCAGATCTACAAAAACTTGTTTAAACACTATAATGTATTTTCTGAAAATAAAAAGTGGTTTTGGAAATAATAGCACCTGTAGAGTGCTATCTATCCCTATATATTTTAGGGTGTTTTTATCCCTTTAGAGGCTTTAGAAGGTATTTGGAACAGTAAAATTTATCTTTTTTATTCTTGCACAGATAAAACTGCTTGTATTTGTTTCTTAGGACAGAGTATAATTTAAACAGACAATCTTTTTCTGAACAACAATATGAAAGGAACAAGAATGAAACTATTAAAAAGTGGTGGAGCCGTGGTCACTGTATCTATGAATCCATCTGGAACTGTAATGTTCAAAGGCATAGTGAATTCCAAGAATGAGAGTTTTCATTATAGAGCAGATTTTGTGAGGTGCTGCCATGAAAGCAAATGTCTATTGTTGGTTGGTACCCCTGTGATGTGTTATTCTGGATTACACATAGGTTTAGGAATTTGTCTGTGCAGTCACAATTACTGAATAGCCTCTGTGCAGCAAGGAAATCTTGTTTCCAAATGTGCTTTATGTTCTTGACTACAAGCTCTAAGCTCTGGAATGTTAACTTGTGTAATATTATAGAGTTCACTGGTGAGGTTCCAAAGTGCACTTTGGTGCACTCAGTGCTCAAACCACTCTTCTGCCCGGGGGCCAGGAGTCAAACAGCGGTGCACACATTATGGTTTCTCCATCAATCTAAAGTGTCAGTGGCAAATGGATTACCTATGCCATAAGTATATTTTGCTTATCAGTGTGAAATTCCTACATATGCTGTAACTGTGGTGCCTGGGGATGCCCTGGGATAAGAAGTACTGTACAAATGTAGGTCATTATTGTGAAGTTACATTATCTGAATCCTTTGTCCCATGGTTGTTTGCTTTAGACTCTGCGGTAACATGTGAGTGGAGGAGAAAAAAAGAAAATCTAAATAAAGCACAAGGACATCCAATCTACCCTAACAAGAAAAAGAATTGTTAAGGAAATCATAGTGCTGAGGTCTAAATATTTCACAATTAGGCATTCATTTGGAAAGAGCAGCTGCTCTATGTCCTCCACATACTATTTTGCTTTGTTTGTTTACTGATTACAAAACACAGAATATACTTTTATTGACTGTGTTTTCCCCTACAGTCTTCTAAGAGGGTAATGATGAATATTCATATTAAGAAACAGCTTCAAGGTTCTAGCACCAGCAGCAGCTGTGCTTCTTACAATGTCTGCAGTCACTTGGGTTGACTAGATGTAAATAATTTACATGTGCTGTATATAGCAGCCCTTTCAGATCTCAATATATTTATGCTAATACGTAACTTAGATTTTGCTGGCAAACACTGTGTTGATCAAATTGAAACAAAAAGTAGGTTGTGGCTGTTCAGGGAGTAGACTTCCAGTTGCCCTGAACAACTGCTATGTGCAGTACAGAAGCCATCACAGTAAAGTGTTGAATCTCGGGATCTCAGAGGAATATTTTAAAGCTAATTATCACTATCAAGAAAGCCCTTGACGTCAGAAGGCACTGACTGAAGTTCTATGCAGTGCTTGTCTAGTTACCTATGACTTCAGAATTGATTAATATCCAAATGCTTCAAGGAGAAGACAGTAAGCTCTTTTGATATACAATAGCAAGATTGTTTCCTCGTAATCTTTCATTAGTGATATAAAGCTGTAGCAAGTATAAGAAAAATTGCTTTTTCCTTCAGTATCTACCATGAAAGTTTTACATCCTGTGATAGATGCTTAAGTTTATATTATGGTATGTAGATCTGCAGTGCCATGGAGGGTCAGTCTGGTTACACAAGAGCAGAGGAGACTCACCTATTTGAGCTGTGAGCTCACACCCCCTGTCTATAGCTGTATCTCTTGTGTAAAATAAAAACAGTATGTGCAAGTAAAAAAAAATAAATCCCAACACATTCCTGTAGCTAACTCTTAAGGCAAACAGGTGATCTATTTGCATATACAGGTAGAGATTGTTCTTTAGGAAAAATTCCCATGCTGCCTTTGAGGTTTGGTCAACAGGAATAATTGGTAGACGCATATGCCTTACCTATTCATCATTTTGCTTTTCTGCTCTATTTATTTTGGTGGCCAGTTCTTTTGGATTATGCTTTCACCTGAAAACACCAAACAGAATTGAACTGGATAACTAGTACTGTATGAAGACATATGCAATCAGGAAACTTCCAGCATAGAAAATTGTGTTGCAAAGTGACCTCCATTGTTTGTCAGTTTTAGAACAGTACAGGAAAGATTCCCAAAACAGCTAGTGGGAGCTGTACTCTGCAGCTTTCAGGAAATAAATAATTCATGGGGTTTTTTGCTTAATTTTAGGTTTCCATCAATCAAAAATTACATTTCACTGTTCTTTTTGATTTGTCAGTGTAATTAGCCTTTCTACTGCATATACATTTGGGGCTTTTTTGTAAGGTGAAAGGAAAAACATGAAAATTCTTGCTTCTGTTGCCCACAACAAGGTGGAGACATTCAGATGTCACTGCATTGTGCTATGACACCTAGGCAAACAGTAAGGAATTGCTTTTGCTGGAGGGAGGGATACCACTGTTTGGCGAATCATTGCTCAAAGTTAAATGTATCCATGATGCAAATAAAAATGTCAAACTCTCCAGATGATGTCTTTAAAAATTTTAGAAAAAAAATTAGAACTTTTTTCTAAACCAAGCAATATCTTTTCTAAACCAAGCAGTATCTTCGCTACAGGCTCCTAGCACCCCTTAGATGCATATCAGAAACACATGGAGGTGCAGGAAATTGGTATTTTACTTACAGAACAGTGGCTAATGCAGTAGTTAGTGGTATTTCCATATCTTATGGTGAATAAGAGAGTACCAGGACTTTAACAAGTGAGCTCATGATGCAGCCTGTATCACAAGGGAGCATGTGCTCAAAAAGAGGAGTATTCAGTGACTGAAAGAACTGAGCTGTGCTTTTTCCCTATGTTAAATAAAAGAGGCTTGGCTTTTATACAGGAGAAACAAGCTACACCAAAAGCAGTTAAAAAAAGAGACAACTCCCCCTTCCCCGCCAACCCACACCTCCAAAAAGTAATTTTTAGCAGGATTTTAAAAATGTAAAAATGTAGTCCTGAAGATGTACATTGAGGCCATTGACGATGCAAAACAGGAGCTAAAATACTGAGCTGGGAATGAAACTTGAAACATTTGCTGTTTGATGCATTCTGGTCTTTACAAATGAAAATCTTTGCTTTTTAGTATTATTTTTACAAGTCCTTGGAACAGTCCTCTTGGGGCTTATTAATGCTTATTAGGAAATAACAATCATTACATACAGAGGTGAACTATTCCAAGTGGGAAACCGCTTCAGGCCTTCCTATATTTTTGAATAGAGAGGAGGGAGAGAGAAAAATAAGTGTATTTTGGATTTAAACATGCTTATAGATACCTAGTGAAATTTTTAAAAGAACCAAACTCCAACGGGTTTAATAATAAATACTTAAATATTTGCAAAACCCTATTTGTGTTTCTTGATTCGCCTTTAAAATTTTATTTGGCTATAAAAATCAACTTGTAGAATAATGTTTTTCACGTTTTATGTGTCTCAGGTGCCTGCATCCCACAGAGTTTTGCTTTAGTATTTAAATCACCTGAGACTGAACAATTTATACAAATAAATCCAACTGGCATTAAACAAATTGATGAGGTTACTGTTAAACCCTGTTGGTTTCCAGGTTCTTTAGTCAAACCTGCATTTATGTGTGGATCCAAATAATCTGTACAGTCCAGTCGGAAGCATACTTTGCCACACATACATTGATTTCACAAAACACTTACACTTAACTGTCTGTCTTGCTACAATTATAATTTTAGAGGGTATTTCACAGCTCAAGTTTCAATGCTACACAAAATCTTATGTCTTTAATTCTTAAAGAAAGTAAATAAATGGTAATTCCTGGACAATTACCCTAATTATTATTAATGTAGGTCATAAACATACTAACAACACATATTCCAAAGAATTTTCACAATTTAAGCTTTCCCGCTGGTGAGTACTACTGTTTTCAAAATCTCAAAATCTAAATCTAAATCTGGTTTTGCAATTATTTGCTTTCTCCTGTGTAGAACAACTACTACTTTTTCATACATTTTCTCTCTCTCTCTCTCTCTTTTTTTTTTTTTTTTTTTTTTTTTTTTTTTTTTTTTTTTTTTTTTTTTTGTGCATTCATTTCTCTTTTTTGGGGGTTTCTTTTGTTTGTTTTGGGGTTTTGGGGTCTTTTTTTTGGATGGGGTTTTTTGGGGGGGTTTTTTTTGTTCGTTTTGCAAATTGATATTTCAGGTTATAAGTAAAGGTTTAAGAAATCAAAATAATAATCTTCTAAACCTTTGAAACAGAGAAATCTAACCACAGTTGCATATTTAAATTCTTAAGTTTTCAAAAGGATTTCGCTTACCAGTTTATTTTTATAAATAATGATTTCAGCTTTCCATCTGCCATATAAAAATGTGATGTTTCTTAATATAAATGACTTGCAAACAAACATTTCTGCTGAAAAGTATTTGTGTGGGAAAGTTGTTCATAGGTAACTTTTTGACATGGATGGCCCAGTGGCATGTTTGAAAATTAATGGACATGTAAATTACATTTACTTGAAATGTAAAATTCTGGAACAAGTTGGAAGATTGCTTCCTTATGCTTGATTGTCTGTTGTGAATTAGTCTCTTGGTTCCATAAAAGATTTCCATTAGAAAATTTTCTGAGAAATGTTTAGAACAAGAGAACAGCCTAACCTAAAGTGTCAGTAATTTCATGGTGAGTTATGTGTCTTGAATACAAGAGTTCAGCACCACTTGGTTGCCGTGGTTCATTAGTTATCATCAAACCCCCAGATCATCTTTGAGTAGAAGCCCAAAACGCTCTAAATATGCACATGCAGTACAATTATGAGGCAATCAAAATAAAATTTAACAATTTTGAAGTTAGATTGAAAATAGATGATGCTTTCAAAGCCTGAGATTAAAGGGAGACAACTATATGTAAATCAGATACAGTACTGCTGAATTATCTTGTTCAGCGTCTGTGCTTTCTAAATAATAGACAAGGTAGTTGTACAGAATAATTCCTTTGAAGGATCTGACAAGTATGATTTATGGCATAGCCCAAAACACATCCTTTGCTTGAATATTCAGTCAAAAGGTCTTCATTTTGCCCAATTCTAATATTGTGGAATTATATCTAAATCGTGTCTTAACTTGGGAAGTCACGAGAGGGAGAATATAAATTACACTCTTACAAAAATATACAAGAGATTTAAATTGGAAAATTGCTATTTTGGAATGCAAGACAGCAAACTACAATTAATCACTGTTCCTCCGCTCATCAGACTTCACAGTGAAGCTTCAAGAAACATAATGCAGTATTTTAAAAGGCTCATTTAAAACCCTTTCTCAATAGCTACAAACATCTGGGGGAGAAATAAAGGATATCCTTCTTTAGAATAAATCTTTCAATGAGCTAGTATTTGAGAACCTAAAATTGATACAGTTTGCATAAAACCTCAAAATTTTTAAAAATCCTAACTTGGGAATTATTTTAGATTCAGTCATTTATGAAAGTTACCTGTGGTCTCCATATGGAAGGAGAAAGAGAGAAACTGGAACCCTAACCCCAAGAAAATATATCCTTCAGATATTCTGTAGGTTTTGAAGCATTAGTTAAATTATTCCTAAAGCACCTAATATAAAGACTGTCATCCTAATCAATGTTACAAGTATGAGCTTTTTCAAATGCTTGACACTAATGCTTCGCATTATTGGGGCTCCCCATGGAGACTGCTGATCAAACGAAGCCAGACATGTTTTCATCTAGAACCCTCATGTGCTGCAGACTCAGGACTCAGCTTTTAAACTCCATGAAACAGAACTGCCAACTTTTGCATAAGTAAATGTTCTCTTTGAGCAACCTGTGACTCAGGAGCAGTTTTCTAGCCCTGTGTTCTGCAGGAAAAAAATTCTTTTCTTAAGCTCTAAAAAATTATAGAACTTTCTGTGAGGACATGATTTTATTGCTAACTCTCTTTCATATACACCACAGATTTTGTTCATCCCTTAATCTTGTCTGGCTTTCCAACAATATAAAGAAAACACAATGCTTCACAAAGAGAGAACCTACCTTACTTCAGTAAAATAAAACTATCCACACAAATATATTTTCTGTTCATGTGGATTTTTATTTTTTTGATCATATTCTCTTGGTTTGATAGATTTTTTTTATTTTTTTTTTTTTAAGGTTTCCACATGGAGGTAGATTAAATATTGCACTGAGTTGCAGCTGAGTCTTGCACAGCTGTAGGTCACAGGTACCGGAAGGACCCAGAGCCTGTTCAGTGTATCCCATCTAAACATTCTGGGGTTCATTGATCAATCAATGCATTTGAACTGTTTCAATAATTCCTTGAACTATTCAAATATTTTATATAAAGATATTAAATATAATATATATTATATTGGTTATATATATCTATAAATTAGATGCTGTATTTAATTTTTATATATTAAATATTCAATATAATATATACTATTTCAATACTCCTTTGAACTATTTCAGTAGTTTCTGAAGAATGATAGTGAAAGAGCTATCAGGTCATCTGTCAGTCTTAGTAATAACACACTCAACATGAGGTAGTTTGCAGACGTATTCTTTGAGAGGACTTTTATCTAATTGCTTGAATTTCCACTCCTATATTTAGAGAAGGGGTTTTACTGCCTAATAGATAGAACAAGTGAATCCCATCTAGGTATTTATTCTGTCCAATTACATTTTGCAACTATACTGATCTAAAAACTCAAGAGCACACTGAGACAGGGCAAAACAGAAAGATGCTTTCACTTCTAAATCATATAAAACTATGTTACATAAAGTCTAACTTTCCTGTTGTTGCTAAAGCACGACAGCTGTTTGAGAGGGGACTGTATTTAACAGTCTCAAGTGATTTTAAACATCTGCACAACCTTTTGGACAACTGTTTCCTTCAGGCTGCTGGGATCTAGGTGTCTAAAATGCCACTACGCATCCATTATCAGGTTCCCGAATTGCTCCCTTAATGTTTCAACCGCTCAGATGTTGCAAGTTCATTGAAGGCACCAGAGGCAAGTCAGGAGCAGCGCGCTGCATAATTAGAGTACAGGAATATCTGTGAGGAAAGATACAACTTGCCCTGATGCATAAGAGTGTGTTATATAACATGTTACGAGTTTTTTCACAACAAAGATGAATTTTGGTTTAATTTTTTTGTTGGTGTGGTTATTGTTTTTGTTTACTGTGGTGGATTTTTTTTAACAGCAGTAGCAGGACACAGATGCAAAGCTTTGGAAGATTTTCCGGTAGCAGCAGCTGGCTCCTTGGCAGTCTCCTCAGGCAGTTGTGTTGATGCTTTGGAGTTGCCTCTGGGTCTGTCACATAACAAGTCAGCTGATGAGTTGCCTCCTATGTTTGGATGCCATTTTTTAAAATAACATTGAAACACCTTAAATATTGGGGAAAATGTACAAATTTTTTGTGCCCTTGCGAGATACATACATATATGTGATCCTTACGTATCATACATACAGTAGTATATGTAAAGTGATGAATATGTAATATACTTATATGTAGAACTTTAAAATTCCATCTATCCAACAGATTTTACTCTAGAAAGTGCTTTCCAGAAAGCTGCTCAATTCTCATTAAACAGCCTTATAAACTAATCACCCAAGTAAGTGAAGCTAAAGACTGGTGCTACCATGAAGGCCGTTGTCACTGCTAGGGCTCACCAAAAATGCCATTTGCATTTGTACTACTATTCTGTGAATAGTCAGCCTAGATAACCATCTCCCTTATTCCTCTGTGGGTTTAATCTACTTGTCCATTTTTACCAAGTTCTTTACTAGCAGCTGTGCTTTCCATACATATAAAACTTCCCATACATTCAGAAATTACTTATGAGATTCCCAAATTAAAAAAAAAAAAAAAGGGAAGGAAGGGGGGAGGGCAGTGAACACATGTTCATGTTATACTGTGCCATATGTTGTAGTAAACTGGGTGTATGAATTACCATATGTGGATTTTCTTATCTCTGGCCCTTACATAACTTTGACATGAATGTCCAGATTGCCAGAGGAAAAGGCAGTGGGATCCATTTTTATCTCATTTTTGACCAGGCTTTCATTGAATGGTAATTTTTTTTCCAGTGCAACTAGGTACCAAAGGAAAAGATGGTGTTAGCAGATATTTTTTTGGTGCATTTAAGATTGTAAGAGTGTTTATATTAATAAAACCAGGCATTTTGAGAACTGTACCCAACTGACTGAGCCTGCATTTCATTGCAGGTGTAAATTTTTGCCCACAGCTGTATCTCTGATTTATGGGTAGGAAATTGAAAAAAATGCTAATTTATAACATCAGAATTATTTGTCCCCAAAGGTTAGAAAAAAATCCCACACTTTCATAAAGCTATTTAAACTCAATAATAAAAAAAATTACACAAGAGATTTAATCTTTTTGGTTCTGCTTAAGAAAGAGCCAGTATCATTTGCAACCATCTCACCTTTCATTCATACCTCATGCACCCCTGTTGAGACAAACACAGTGCTGCTTTGTTCTCCTGTCTTTAGAGAGTTATTGCTCAGGTATTGGGTCTGCTCCTAAGTGCTTCAGACCTGCATTCAGCTGTGCATGCTCCACCCAGCTCATGTAGTGCCTTCTGTGAGGCCTTGCAGGGCCTGAAGATTTAAAATAGGAATCTAGAATAGCAATGACATTTAGGCTGCAGGGCTTTTCATTAAATTAAAGGCACTGGGGAGACTCTAATAATAGAGATGAAGCCGAGAATGGGCAAAGTAGAATTTGATCAGATAGTGCTCTTGTAATTTGATTATGCTTATGTAAGGGAGAGCTGGGACTGAAAAGGGGACAAGAGAAGAAGAATCAATAAAGAATAAGATGACATTAGGAAAGGCTTTTATTTCTACTGACTAGCTAGTAAGAGCTGAATAATGTAGTTTTTATTCTCATATGAACCGACCTAAACTTTGGGAGTGATCTGGACTCACTGTACTACAAGGCTGACATGGTTCAGTTCTAATCCTGTTCTTCCTTTTCATGCTTATGTTTTGGTAAATCTAAAAACAAATTGAATCTAAATCCTGTTAATTTAGGAATGGATATGAAAAATGTACCTCCTGCACATGCAAATGATCTGGTAGAACATCTTTCCTGAACATGGTTTTTAGCTACCTTAGTGATCTGACTTGCTCAAAAGCAATGGTGGGATGAAAGGGGATGCCTGTGAAGTTAAACAAGGGCTTGAGTACCACAGAAACTTCTGAGCATAGCTTCAGACCCTGATATTTAGACTATGTTCATGTTTCCCATTCATGAGGAAAGGAGCAGCATTTAAAACACTCCAAAAAGAGTTTGAACATTATACCTACCATTCATGGATCCTTTGGATGGATGGTTTGCTTTCTCTAGGGGAAGCTGAACGTATATATGCCTGTTGAGAAAAGCTTTCTGTTTGTGTTGAGAATGAATGTAAAATAGTACAAAGTTTTTTAAAAAAATCTGTTAATAATAGTGCTGGACTCTGAAATTAAACTCAGCAGATGAGAAGATGCCACTTGTATTTCAAAGGATACAGAAATTCCCTTGCAATCATCTGATGGAAAGCAGGCATGGAACTGCCTGCTCCTTGGTTAGCTACATCTGTATTGTTTTGTAAGATGAAACACAGAGGTGGAAACTTGAGTTTCAAAAGCTGCATGGATTGCAATTCCTTTGATTAGCCCCTTAATGTATATTTTTTGTTTTGTTTTGATTGCAAGGCTCTTTACTGGGGTTTATTCTATGCCCAGCAAATGCTATCACCAAATGGATATATTTGACTGGATGCATAATGGTATCACCATTCCACCTGGGAGTAATTTTAGATAAGTATTTTTGTGTTGCTTTCATATGGAAGAACCAACTTGAAACTCAGATATGGGATTCTACTGCACAATTCTTATATTCTGCAATATAATTTTTGCTGCAATATTTGTGGCTGGTTTTGAAACTCCACCTATTGGAAATTATACCTAATTACTATGTGACAAAGTATACAGCATGGACCAATCAATTCATTATGCTTTTTAGTCATTCCATTCAATTAATCAGGTTGTGGGTGCATTAATATGAAAAGTTTTATCAATTGATTAATTTTTAATTTGACCTGAAAAAAACCAAATTAGGAGATAGCAAAATTTTGGTGTATTGAGCCTTACTTTGCTTTTATAATACCTCTTGCTCAGTCATCTACCAGGGGAACAAATTTAATTTGAGTTGCAAAAAAATAATTTCTCACCATGTTTTCCAAAGTATTTTTAGCAGCAGTTTTTAGTGCTTTGTTTGCAACCTGAGTATTGTCTTGGCTCAGCCACAAAGCCATTAGACTTCAATCACTTACATTTTTTATGATCTCCAAAAAAGAACTTCCTATATTCTTCATCAGTTGTGTTTGGGTGCAAAGGAATAAGAAGACCCTGTATTTCAAGCAACCACTTCTGAAATCTTGTTGTTCTCAGCTGCATTATATTAGAAATTGATGCAATTCTTACCTCTTTAAGTGGTGATCCTGTGAGTGTATCTCCTCAGGACATGGTAGACCCTGTTATACCAGCAGCTTAAAAATCCCTCAGAAGTGCTTATCACACAACTGAGCAGTTCCTTAGTGAATATATTGATCTAGACGGAGTTTTGTTACAACATGAAAACTGTAGTTACTAAAACTGGTTCATTACTTTGGGCTGAAATAGATTTTGATTCTAATTCCAGGTAATATGGATTTGGGACAGGAAAGATAACCCTCAACGACTTTTTACTAGGAATTTTCAAAACTAAATTGGTGCAGTTTTAATGCATGTGTAAATTCCACTATGGCTCAAGAGCCAAAAAAATTCAAAGGTTGCAAATAGATTAAATGCATAAAAAGAGAAAAAATCCCCAAAAAACTAGTGGCTGGTTATCCTCACATTTACTTTTGTTTCAAGAAAGCAAATGGAGGGAGACAGAAAAAGCTCCAAGAATTACCAGGAATCTTTTGCAAAATTATTGCTTTGGTAAAAGATAACCACGCCAAATATCTGCCATATAATGTTAATAACCATGGTTGATTTAAAGAGAAAGGTTCATTCTGAGGTTTGAATCCTGGAGCTCTTGTTAGATGTTTCCTAAACAAAACTTTCCTTTCTGTCTACAAAATAGGTAATTTTGGTTCTTCCTGGACCTTGCTTACCTGGCTGGACAGGGTTGGATTAACCCTTTGTATTAATCTTAGTTTGATTTTAAGTATATTGTATCAGCTAAATGATCACCATTTGCTTATTTCACATCTAATCAAAATGTCTAATGACTTTTTAGATACTCCAAACTATTTAGATTAGTTTAGCAGTAGTCAGCATAGAGTCATCCTAATCTCCTGTAATAATTATGTAAAGACATAAAACACACTGCTATTGAAGAATAGATTGGAAAAAAGGGCCCAAACTCTTCACTGTTTTTAAAAGATAGGCAAGTTTGATACATACTGCCTTGTCAAGTTTTTCCTCCAATCAGCAGTGCAAAGGATCAAGGATTTAATACAGAGTATTTGAATATCAGGAGTATTTTACTTCTACAACAAGGATATGCATTGAAAGGTAAAGGTTTAACATTTTATATTCCTGTAATCACACTATACTGAATTCAAGTAAATTAGCCCAACAAAGTAGAACTACTTTGTTACAATAATCATGCAAATTGGCTTTTTTAAATCTGATCATATATCCTGTGATTTATAAATAAAAACCATCACGTCATTAATAATAATTAGCAGCAGTTTACCATAGTATTGCACATCTCACAGCATCACTGTGTCATTATTTCCTTGGTCTCAGAAAATTGTTTTCAGGGGAACACTCTGTAAAGGTTTGGAGGATGTATTCTTGTAAAATACACATTTAACAACTATTTAGTCTAATTCTGTACAAGAGACAATTACTCCTATTTGTTATGAATTCCAACCATAAATAGTATTTTTAAAAGAATTTTTATGATATTCTTATATCTGCTGTAGAAAAAACTAAGATATCTAGCAATACCTAAAAATAAATTTTTGCTGAAAGCTTTGGCAGAAACAAGAGTACACAATGGGATTAAGAGGAAAACAGACAATTATTTTTGCCAATATATTCCATTTTCAATGATGGCTAAGTGGATAAAGAGAACAGTCATGAAGCGCCCAGCCAGCTCAATTTAGGATTTATCTTCCTAAGGCACACTTAAGAATTATTAAATTTTAGCTTAGTAAACCTAGATTTTAAAGCTTGATTATACTGGGCTAGTCAATTTATTGCTGCTGCTTCTTCCCAAAATGTACCTGATGCATTTGATAGACCAACACAAGTGTCAATATTTTGTGTTTAATCTGTTCTTAAAAACATATGCATCACTTCTTACTCAGTAGCTTAAGGCTGTTCTTGTTGGGCTGTTATAAGCCGTAGTGTATATTGGAACATAGGGTATGTCATCTATCAAACAGGTTTGCACTTGCTGTTAGTCAGAGCTCTTTATTACATTTAATTTTATTTTTTTATATAAGACTTTGTAAGTGAAATCTTGGTTACGCTGAAGTCAATGGCAAAATTAAGCTGACTTGAAATAACCAGGATTTCACCCATTGTTGAAGGATTTGAAAAATAAAAATACCTACTAGGAAGTAGATTTTAAAAAAATTTCAAATATAACAATTTAAGCCATTTCATTTTCAAAGTCTCAGAAATATTAAACAATTATATTTTTTAAAAACCCAAATTTATATTGTAGGGCTTCACTGTTTCTCTTCAGTCTCACTGGAGAGAAACAGTGAAGCCCTACAATATTGTGCGCACTGGAATAAAGAATTTTAGTAGCACTATGTATAGAATTATTCCTGTGCAAGCAGTCAAAAGATTTACCTAAAAAGACACCCTGGTTGTGAGAAAAAGTTCCAACATACAAAGTGCACTATGCAGTCTTGCTTGCATCACCTCAATTCTTCTTCATAAAGGAAAAAAAAAAGGTAACAAATTCCTTGTAAAGTTGCTTTTATGCGGTAATGTGACTTGAAATAGGAATTAAATACCATTTTCCCCCATAGTATTAAAATATGAATGCACTGCTCTTTTTAAACGTATGCAAAAATTACTCATTATTGAATATCAACTTTCTGTTCAGAGCATTTTTTCACAGTTTTGGAAATTTAGCACCTAAAATAGAACTTTATAATGTGTCTGCTGATACAACATAATAGCACTGGCAGATGATATTATGATAATCAACCAAAGCTATTTGTTGAGGGCTTTTTCAGCGCTGGAAATGGATGATGCCTGTTCCTAGGAGAGAAATTGTGATGGGAAGCCTGCAAAGGGTTGCCTCAATACTTTGAATGCAACACAACTCAATGCAGACAGTGATCAGTATTTTTATGTATATATTTCAGACAGAAGCTTGCTCTCTCCCTGCATTTTGATGAAGGCACTGAAAACAAAATAGGCAATAGAAATTGAATTTGCTTATGATTCTTTCCCAAGGTTTGTATGGAGAGAATTATGTACTAAAGTCAAGGCTAGTTTTTGGGTGAGTGTTTTATGTGAATGATGTATTTACATCTCTAACAGTAACATTTTTAATATTTATAAGTTCTATTTTAGTTCGTCTTTCAGACATCAGTGTGCAGCCTTTCTCTAAATCTTTGGACCTAAAACTAAGTTCCTGTTATTTTTGATACTAAGTCTGTATGGAAGTTAATATAATATGGAGTTGACTTTATCAGCCAGGGTAGGTTTGTAGAGATTAGTGATGGTGTTCCATGGGTTAGAGAAGGAAAACAACAGATTAACTGCCCCGCACAAACCTGGATTGCCTGGAATATTTAATTTCAGTGGGACTTTTGTCTGAGTGTAAATTAATGCACAGTTTTTTCCCACAATAGTAAGAGTGAATTTAGCACAATGAGTCTTAAATATAAGTCACAAATGATAACATGAAAGAGGCTGAAAACTGGGTTTAAATCTTGCTACACTGTTCCATCTTGATTAATAAAAGTATTTAATTTCAGTATCTGTAAGATTTATCAGAATGTTTCCATGAACTTTGCAACTCTGAACACCTGTCTGACTCTATTTTATCATATCTGGGATTACAATAATATTAATTTAAATTTGTGCAGAAATACAAAAATATTAAGTTTATGCTCTAGTGCTCGCACTTTTCTTCCTTAGTTCTGGATAATATGGAGTACATTTTTATCATCTAATTGTCCCCACCTTTCTGGCAGTGGTATGTTGCTGACTCTGACTGCATTGAAAGCTTTAATTAATCAAAAAGGGATATTGAAGGCCACCAAATCTCCAGCTTTTCATACCACTAATTTGGTTTAATACTTTGTTGGAAGGTTTAAAACTTCTCTACAAAGATTTAGTGTTGAGCAATGATTTTTTCCCTGAGATTTGGAAAAAAACACTATTAAAAAAAAAATACTTATAGCATTTAGTTCCTACAATATAAAGAACAAAATGTTGGATCCATTGACTCTTATATGTACACACATATATAAATACTTATTTATTATTTGGTACCAATATAGAAGTTGGAAATAACAGTAATGTAAATGTCATATTGAATACACTACAAATCACCAATAGTTTCTGGTCTCATGTGAGATTATTGGCTTCTTTTCGTCATTATTACATTAAATTATAGTAAAATCAGGGCACAGTAGATAACTAAAGCTTCATATAATATGAGGGACTGTTCCATATGTCTGCTTTTCCCTTTGGTATTTTTTTAAATAGTGGGGGAGGAAGAAAAGGTGAACTACGCAATCTTTTTTCTGAAGAGCTAAAATCTGACACTACTTAGAGGCTCTCTGATGCTGTGGCTCCTGTGGAGACTGCTGCTCTCTGATACCTTCCCTGTAACTTTAGCATCTTAGCTTTGTTGCTGTAGATCCTCCTTTGTTTAATGATGTTTTGCCCATCTCAAAAGACTTAAAGAAATTGGTCAAAAACATGGGGACAAAAATTTGCAAAGCCCAAGACAGTGTCCAGCCTTAGTCCTGAGTGTGGATAAACATCCATAAGTGCACAGGAAGTTATGTTTGTATTACATACAGGAAGTATTGGGTATGGTGCTGATAAGGCCAAGGTTCAGGTTTGATCTCTTGTGTTTTTCTGCTTTACTGCTTCCCATACAAAACTTCTCCATTCAAACAAAGTAGAAACTTGTATGCATCTAATTTTTTATCATCATAAAAGTAAAACCCATAGGGTGAAAAGTAATTTTTCCTTTGAAAACAACAAAAAAAAGGCTTAACAGCTGGAAAATTGGAAAAGTGAGTGGAAAAAAAGAGTTTAGCTCAATTAACTACTGTCATTCAGTAGCTTCCTCCTGGGATAGTTTCTTTTCTTTATTCTATTGTGTAGACCTAATTCCATTGTCATGAAAGAGAACAGATGAAAGGAGTTAAAGAAGTCTTAACTACAGCAAATCTAGTATATTAATTTTCCAAATTGTGCCAGAAGAAAAGGGTGCTGTTTCTGTCCTGTGGTTTTTGCTTAGAAAGCAGTTCCAGCCTCAAACCTATGAGCATCCATCATGCTACTCGCCTTGGACAGATGTGACTTCCTCAAAACACTCATAAGCCTCTAGATTTTGAAGGTTTCTAGGATTCCTACGTAAAATAAGTAACATTTTGAATGTATTTTCATAACACATATGCGGCAAATAAAATTTGTCTGCTAGAATTTCTAGATTTCAAATGTTAAACTAATGCTGTCGTTAACATGGAAAATCAGTCAAGGGCTTCTTTGTGAGCCTATAGCTTATAGTTCATGGAGTGTCTGGTCTTTAGTTAAAGGTGTTATTCCTCTGTGCAAATATAGCCATGCACCTGGATCTTGCAGAGGCATCCACAGGCTCAGAACTTGGAGATTATTCTTACTTTCTGCACTCTTAAGTTGTGTGAGCCTTCACAAGTTCAGGACAAAAGACTGTGTTTGACTCTCTTGGCTTGCCTGTGTTTTGATATGCTCTTCAGGTAGGATTTCCATCTGTTCCTTTAGGTTATTCTTTCCCTCAGCCATATGTGAAAAGTATCTGTTGGCTTTGGCAGTGAGCTTGTGTCTGTTGAAACAGTGATTGCTGTGTAACTCTTTCTTCACTGCAGAGCTTTTAAGATGTGCAGCTTATGTCCTGGCCAAATTCCCAAACTGAGTGTTCCCTGCTTCTCTTATGTGCAGGACCTGATGAAATGTAGCTGGGAGTTAGAATTTTGTGTGAGGAAGCAGATATACCATACCTCACAGTGTTGAATCCATTAGACCCAGAATTGTTTGAAGCCCATTGTTTGATGGCCCCCCACATGCCAGAAGTGAATAGTCTTGGTAAAACTCCCTGCTGAAATTACACCACATTGCCCAAGTAATTTCATACACATGAGGAGAAATAAGAGGAATTACTATAGTTCAGTAATTAAGGCATTCATTCATACAGGACATCCAAATTCAAGTCCTTTGTCCCTTCTCTTATGAATATTGAATGACTGGAATGTAGTGAAACAGCTTCAGCAGTTCCACTACAAAACACTTCACAGATTGGTATATAGGGCACTTGTTTGGATGTGGAAAAATGTGGTTCAGGATCTCAGAGCAGATCAGCTATAACAGGGATCTGAAAGAAGTCTCTCACCTAATCACTCCACGTTCAGGTACAGTCAAGTGAATAGACACTGGACAACATTTTCTCTCTTATTAATAAAACCATCCTCTAAACAAAATGTGTGTGCTGACAAGATGAGAGAGTACAATAATTATTTTCTGCTCCCACTGAAAGATGGAATACTTGAGTGGCTTCATGTTAAAACCTGCACGCAGTGTGTAGTTAACTGTCATTACTGGATGTGCAGTCGTGGTAGAAAACAGTGAGAGTGTCAAGCTTGCTCAGTGCTGGGATAATAATATCTCAAGCACAATGGCCAGTGAACTTTAGTGTAGGCAGAAATTAAAATTTCTCATGCTGTCTAAATAAGTGATAAAGGCTGCATTTAAAAGGAGACCCCAAGTAATTTAAGATTCATGAACAGTTTTATGTCAGTTGGAGGCGATGAGGTAAACCTTAGCCAATGCCAGAGTCCCATTTAGATGCAGCAAAATAAAAACCCGTGGATCTGAAGAATATTAGAAACACTCCGTGTGCAATAACAGTGGTTGACTGGATATTAACTGCAGCTATGCCTAGAAAAATAGGAAGCATGAGAGTTGGTTGTATTCAGTCCTTTGCATACCATGGTCTGTGTGGGATGGTTGCCAATTATTGTCATTAATTTAGACAGTTTATTTTCCTTTGTAGTCCACAGTGAAGAGATAAAATACTGGTTATGAATAGCATGCATAATGAGCAAATGAAGCACTTAATCCCATACAAAAATAATTGTATATGGTGCAATTTTGAGATTAGATTGCAGTCTGAAGCTTTTAAAAGTAAATGCACCTCAAACTTTTCAACAGCCTTTTTCAGGAAATTGGAAATTTCAGTTCTCTGCTGTTTTACAGTGATACAAATAATGTACATTGAAGAGAAAATAGGGAAATAATAGCTATGGTTGCATCAGTTCTTGCTTTTGAGATATGTGTATTTATAGGGCACATTTGACATTTCTTGTGTTCTTAGAGTGGGACTTTATTACTCAAAATGTTTAAATATAAAATGTCGAAAATGTTTTCCTTCTCTCAGTTTTCACAGATGTTCTTTATTTTAAAGAAAATATCGAAGATACTTGGAGCCAAATTCTCATCTCCAGTTATATCCAACCAAGTCTGCCAGTTTCAGTGCGCCTGCTTAGGAATGTCTGGTCATGGTTTTTTCTCCCCTCATATTTTCCTACCTATTCTCACTGTCATATGCTTCAGTAAAGCCTAAGTTCCATATCTGATGTTGAATACCCTTAGCTCAATCCCAAATCGCTTTCCAAACTCAATCCCAATCTGCCAAGATCCCTTTTGTTTTTTAGTTTTTACAAAAGCAAACTTTGATTTTTATTTACAATTGAGAAAAAAAACCCCAACATAATAAAGGAAAAAGAATGTTAGAGTTGCTGGAAGGAGATTTTCCAGAAATATCTAAGATGCAAGGGAGAAGGAGGCTTTTTCTTTTTTTTCTTTTTTACCATGGGCAGATAATGTGAGTGAAAACTGCAGCTTTCATATACACAGTCATCCTTTACCATATGTCATTTTGCCATATGCTCCTATGTGTTTTATCAAATGCAGGGTAGTCTTTCTGCAAATGCAGCCTTACACTGTGCCTTCATTATTAGAAATCAGTATGTCTTTAACACGGGGACTTCTGGTTGAAGATAGCTTAGTGGAAAGCCTTTTATAAGACAAGAGCAAGTTTTATCTTTTTCTTCATCAATTTTCACAAGGAAACTACAGCCTCCTATTAGCTATCTATCTGCAAATAACACCTTTTTGTTTTGTGGCAGAGAAGATGTTTTTCATGCAATATACTAGATTGAAATCTACTCTCAGTGCTTAAGTAAGATGTGATGATCTCAGGCTTTAAAAGGTCTTAAGCTGTGGCAAAGTTATGTCACATTAAATGATTTAAGCAGCCATTACCTTTAAATGTGTTTTTGACCTTGTCCAAGAGTGCCGTCTACCTCAGTGGAGAGAACATTATGTTGGCATTGAAAACATTCAGAATTAGCATTACCTTAAATTTATTCATACTTCAAGCATCTTGGAAGGGTTCAGAGAAGTCCGTGGATTGAGTTTGAAAACTATAGCAGCAGCCTGGATCCTTTTGTAGAAAGAAAAATATAGTAGAAGCCTGATCAAGACCAGTTTTCACAGTCACTTTACATTAGACCAAACCTACCAACATCAATTGTCTTTAGTTGTTTCTCTACCAAACACTTCTACTAGGAAAAAAATATACTTCCAGCTTAGTGTTTCCTACTAATTAACCAAGAGGTTTTACTTCTCTTTAAGTGGTACACAGGGTAAGAAATGCAGCCCATATGAAAGGAGGAACAGCATCCCTTTCCTAGGAATTGTGTGCCAATTAAGCTCCAAGTCCATGCCTCTTGGTCCTATGCATCAATTGGACCCATCTGATAGATAGAGATATATAGATTAGATAGAGATAGAGATGGATGGATGAGTGGATGTTTGAAATAATGCCAGTTCCAGAGCATTCTGGACATTTACAGTAAAAAACCCAAGTATCTACAACATATCTGGAAGATGACTGGTCAGATAGCTGAATGTGGAAACCACTTGGAAGAGAAAAAAAATAAAGCAGAGATGGGGAAATTAAACGAAGTATGAGCATCTAGTTCAGAAGATAATACCATCCTTAATACCATCCTTATTTGTTTGATATATGCTTTTCTCTAGCTGAATCTCTTCTGCATTCTCCTTAAATGCTGTGATCAATCCTGCCTAAACATGGCCACTTTTCAGTGATTAGCTTTTTGTAGGAAACCCTTGCCAATAATCATAGTTAGTATTGTTTCTCCTTCATTCAGCTTTAAACACAAGTTCTTTTTGATCCTTTTGCATAGATGGTTTTCACCTGGATAGAAATAGAACTTCTGCCAGCAAATACTACTAAAGCTGATTACAAATCTCTATTGCACTCATTGTCCATTAAAAAAACTTATTTGATGAACTAATTTGGTTCGTGTTTTATTTTTACAATCTTCAGTGCCTTGATGCCATTCTGGCTGTTCCTATGTCATAGAAACATAGAATCATAGAATGGTTTGGGTTGGAAGGGGTCTTGAAGACCATCTTGTTCACCTCTGAGAACTGCTCCCTGGGCAATTCTCACTAGACCAGGTTGCCCAAAACTTTATCCAGCCCAGCCTTGAACATTTCCAGGTATGGGGCATCCACAGCTTCCCTGGGCAGCCTGTGCCAGTGCCTCACCACCCTCAGAGTAGAGAATTTTTTTCTATCATCTAATCTAAACCTATATAGAAAGATTATGGCTGTAAGGTGACATGTATGATTAGCATTTTTATTTTGAAATATATATAGGTTTTTCCTGAACTCTAGTGCTATAAAAAAGCATGAATTTTTAAAATATTACCACTTATTATCCATTTTTCATGATCATTTGACTTCTGAAATCTGTAATTGGTTTATCAATGACATACAGATTATAGCTTGAAAGAGAAACACCTCTAAGATTATCAAAGATGACAAGTGTTTAAAAAATTGATAAGCAAGTTTAATAACCTGCTTCATTAAGTAGAAGCAAAATTAATCTGCAGAGATGTTTACATGTAAAAAGAGCAAGTCAATTGCTCAGTGATTTTTTTTAATTATAACAAATCTATTTCCAAATGAAGCAGTTTTTTTGGCTGTCTATCTCCCAGCTGCACAGAAGGGTAGTGATTAGTACAATGCGATAGATCAAACAGTAGAGAAAATGTGCCATTTTCCAAATTACTGCCAATTATTGTTACTTCTTTCTGAGTTCTGGGATCTCCTGGATTCCTATGAAGATTCTTTTGGAAGCTTAATGGTCAAAATCAAGATTTAGTGATTTATATTATAACTAACCATCAATTTCTAAGTTCCTGCTGAGTGACAAATACTACAAGAAAAACATTTTTCTTGTTTTTTAAATTAGCTGACTTACCTTTCCCATTTTTTCAAGCTCTCATTGCCAAACTCTCAAAGTTCCAAGGGCAACCAGGGTTATTTCTTAGGAGCATTCAGATCAGAGGCAACTTAAATAAGCACTGGCAACCACACAGAAAATATGGTGTCGTTAGTTGTGACAACTTAGCTCTGAAATGGATTTTTGATGCTTTTAGGAATGAGTTGTTCTGGACCTTTTAAAATATTGTGATGTCATGCAAACAAAATCTTCCTTGTTAATACTCTTCAGATTATCTTCTAAGCTTAATTATCCAGATCCCAAATAATTTTTCTTCTAATTTTTCTTCTGGTATTACTGAGAGATTCATTGATGTATGAAGTTCCCAAACTTCACCTTTCAGTGGCTTGGCTTTCTATATGCCATATTCCTCCCAAACTTGATTTCTGTTTATAAGCTTGCTAAATTTTCAACTTGTCCTTGCAATTTTCTCTTCTTTTAGACTTCTGCAGAGCAGACAGCTCCCTGGATCAGAAGTGTTGTACCACATGCATCAGGTAGCATTAAGACCAGACAATTAAGTGCTGCTGAGTAGAACGTCTCATTTATAATTATACACCGTCAGCTTTTTAATCCCTTCAAGCGATGAAGGGAATCTGATGATTATTTTACATTTATACTATACCTATAAAAATGCACTATTGTTCCTGAGCCTTGCTACATGCTTTGTTTTTGTTTGACATTTTTGACTGCCACTTGCTGTGTCCTGTCAGAGAGAAGAATATCCCCAAGATTGAGTGAACTATGAGAGTGGCTCCCAGTTCCTCTAATAACTCTGAAATTTATATGCCAAGTTTAGGGAAATTGTTGGCATGTTACTGAGAGTAACCAGAGTATGACCCTTTTTTTTTTATTTTAGAGGAAACAAGATCTTCATGTTTTTAAGTCTGAAGAGGCACATAATGAGAAAACACCGTGACAATAAAGAATTAAGAGCATCCTTATGGTGTGGGAATGCATCTAGTCTCAAAAATTTGTTACAGGTGATTCAGAGTTGCTAAGGGAATGGGTAATTAGTAGTTGGTGGGGGGTGGAGTTGTGTTTTGTTTTGATTTTTTAACGTGAGTTTGATTTCTGGAATAGAGTTTCATGCTGATACATTCTGATTAGTAGATACTTCTGCTCAGAGCTTGATTTGCTGTCATTTATAAAAAGCTCTGTGGGGAGCACAGAGCCTCTGGTCTTAGGCATTTACCCAGTATCCCCAGGAAACAAAAGCTCAGGCTCCGGAACCCAGGCCTTAATTACACAAGATACTTCCATGAGCAAATTGAAGGTATGTCAAGGAATATTTTAGAATTCAAGAGCAGGTTAAACTATCTGAGTAGACACAGTTTTAGATCCCTTCAGTGCATTTCGCATTAATCACTTCTAACTCTCTAGATTCCCCCTGTCCTGAAGGGTCTCTGATGTACTCTGGGATGTCCCAGGTTTTGCTGTGTTTCTTTTCTTGTGTCTGCTGTCTTATTTGCTACTTCCATAAGCTTTTACAAGTTTCCAACCTTCTGTTATTGTCTTCTTCCAAGTTTCTACTGAAAGATGTTTCTGATGAAAAACACAACAGGGACAATACCAGGTCACATACAAGGCTATTTAAGCATTTTTTCTTTCAGCTTTGTATGTTGCAATTATGAAATCCCTATTAAAATAACCCACAAACAAAAAAATAAAACCCCAAATAGCTAGGTAATATATATATATTTATAAATTATAAAAATAGGTCAGTGGTGACTCGCATGGATCTCTGTGTGAAAGGAATCAAGTATTGTAATATAACAGTTCATGCAAATTTAATGTAGTTTTTAAAACTACTTTAAAAAAAGGTTTAAAACAATAGCTTTCTCTTATCCTTTGTGAATGAAAGGAAGCTTCATCATGGTTAATGTGAAATGATAACATTAAATGACAAAAATACTCATAGTTTCTAAGGGTGTAGTGATATGATTCTTGATAATTCTGCTTCCAGTAGAGACTTAGTGCTTAATTGTGAGAAGATTTATCCACATTATATTTTGACTAGTACTATTTTTCCATGCAAAAGAACAATACTATTAACTCCTTACCTTGATCTTTTCTTTCCCTTAGTAATTTTCTGGATTTACTTAAAAAGTAAAATCCAAAGCAGTAAGGATAGGTTTGGGGTTTGTTTGTTTCAGAGTTTTACAACACAACCTGGTAATGCAGTTCTTTGTTCTGAAATTTTGGTCACCATTGTTTTGTCCTGTGATATATTCAACAACATCAGCAGGATATATCTAAACCAAAAGAGAAAAGGTCACAAAATTAGATGTGAGCATATAAAGCAGGGGAAGAGGAGGAGAGCAATATCACATAGACTGTAATATCACACATTCTGTGCAACAATCACAAAATGTGCAGTATGTTACATACAAACCATTTTCAAAATGGTAGGTCTGTTTATATGAGTAAAGTTTTGAGCTCAAAACAATTCCTTTCCAGGCATGTTCTTAGTTGTTCAACTTTATTCATCGGTATTTAAATGTATTGTACAAGGACAAATCTTTTTATAGACACTGCAACAGATGGTCAAACACCTTGCTTACCTACAATTACATCCAAAATTAGTGTGGTTGGTTATATCATCAAAGACAATAAAGGAACAAATGTTCACAAAGAAATCTGAACCATCCAACGTCCAACCTACTCTGCAGAACTCCAGTTGGCCATGTGAACTCCAGAATATACACCTAATGCTTACAAACTCTGGAGAGCCTGTCAGGTGAGGAGAGGGGTTAGAGTTCCTCCCAGCTGAAACAATTCATTGGTTTGTGTAGATATGTTTAAATCACATCAGCTAAAATAATGCAGAATTCATGTTTTAAATCACAGCTTTTTAAAAGCTTCCTTATAAAGCAGAGTTTTTGAAACCTTTAAAGTACAACAAAATGTAAAATCATAAAATACTAAGTTTTCATTTCCCTAGGGAAAAAAGGGTTTAGAGAAACCACAACAACTATTTCTTTTGGCTTTGGAAAAGAGCCAGCAAGTCAATTATTTGCTCAGTTCTATTTGCAGCAACAGAGAATAGGCCTAAATTCCACATGGCTGCAGAGGGAAATGGTGCTTCAAAGGTGGTTTGGTATTCCTGCTCAGAGATATTTCATTATAATCTTTCCAACAGGTAGTCAGGATACTCAGAGTTGGCCTGATTAGGGGGAATTTACACAGTCCAACCAGGACTTAATAACACCTGCACCAGCCTGTGGAGAAAGTGTAAAAGCAGGTGGCTATAGCAGCTCTCATCTTTTCCCAAGTGATTCCTCCCAAGGTTATTAGGGGTTGGTTGGCTGATAAAAGGATGTTTTGCATTTCACCTCTCTGTTGCAGACTGAGTCAAACTGTGCTGCTCCTGTTCCGGTTATCTGGTACATAGACAGATAAAAGTATTCTCCTGGATATCTTCCTTTCAACACCAGTGATAGCTTCCATTGTTGCTCTAAATCAAATCACACTCAATCTTGAAACCCTAATTCACACAGGTACAGATTAGACTTGACCCATTGTTTTGGCTTTTTAAGCATTTGCCTTTGTATCTATTGTCTGTCAAGTTTTTCAGAGTTATTCAACATCAGCTCCCTGAAATAGCTCATTAGAATTTGCGTGTGTTTGTGTGTCTGACTTGGAGGGAATGGAACCCAGGAGAAATACTTTCATATTACCTTTTAAAACAAGTACAGATATAAGAAATTATTAACTGCTTAGTCTATAGTTTATTAACTCTTTGTTTATATGCATTGCAAGTCCCTCAGCACCAAGGTTTAATATTTATTGTTGGTTTGTTTGATATTTATTGTTCATAGTTGATGTTTGGTAAAATATTTTACAATGCAAAGTCATTGATTCATTAATTCAAAACTTCCTTGGAATGCGTAACATTTTTGACTCGTTTGCAATTATTTGAAGATTTCCAAATACCACAAAAATTAAACAGGACTGCTTTGAAAAATGCCATTAGAAATAATATGTGGCTTTTTAAGAGAGCTGTTGTTTACTGTTGTGCATGCTGTTTCTATCATTTTAGTCTTCAGCATCCCTAATTGAATTGCAGGTGAACATCACTTTCACTTTNATTGATAGATATATATATATTCTGCATTTACTTACAGTAGAAAAGAGAAAGCTAATTGAGGAGAGGGGAGGGAAATCATCTTCTCTCCTTCCTTTGGGGAGGAATAACCAAGATGCTGGTACTAATTCTTGCACGTTCTAGCTTAATTCTGTATGCATGTTTGGCAGTGTCATTATCATCAGCACTGGTGTCACTGTCTCTCTGAGAAGTAGAATGAGAGTGGATACAAGAAAGGCAGAAGGACTGTATGGCAAATGAGCCTATGTTACTTCAAAAGTGAAAGCTTCTAAATCTTTAGAAATATCTCAAAAAAGCTTTGGTGAAAATAGCCTAATGGAATTAATCAGGAACATAATTTTTGAACACAGATGTTCTTAAAAAATAGATTGGACCCAGTAGGCTTGAAATGGTGACTCTAGCCTGAATCTCCTATGCCCAAAAGTTGTGGATAGCACTGAAAAGCATCAGATGGGAATGTCCACCAATATCCCTTCTCAAAACCCAGCTGAGAAGTGCTGCAGAGTTTCTTGCTCCTCCCTCTTTAGTGGCTGGCATGGCTCCATCAGGTCTCTTGCATGCACAGTCTGGTATCCTGTGGTGGTGATGGAAAACAGAACCGGAGTGTTATGTTGTTCCCTGTGTGATCCTTCAGAGCTTATTCACAACCCTTTGTGTTTCATGTGACAGCACAGGAGAGCACTGCTTTGCTAATGGAATAACACTGATGAATTCAGTAACAGGAGCCTTGCAGAACAAAAAAAACCCCCAACAGTTAGTTAATCTGTGATTGTGATCACATCTATCATTGCACTCCAACTCCTTAATAGTCTTCAGCCGTTTATAGTCAGATTGTTCCATGATAATAAAATACCACATGCATTTATTAGAAAGTTTCTTAGCAAAATTTGTAAGCCCCAGACTTGTGGAGGGGCTACATATTCAAATATAAATTAAAGGCTATAATCCTCAAATGAGTTTGCTATGATTTCTGAACTTGTGAGGCAACTTGGGTTGGTTTTTCCTTTCCAAGTGAAAAGCAGAATGCTTTCCTGTTGTTTGAACTGAGACTAGAGGATTCTTGTCTGTTCCACCTGCATTTCACACTACTGCATTTTCAGAGTTGTAGATGCCATTCAGAGTATACATGTCATTCTCCATGGAGGATTATGCAATTGCATCGGTGTATGTAATAATTATGTGGTTTATAAAACTTCATGTTGCTGTAAATGAATAAGCGAGAGGTTCCTGAAATCAAAGCTTACGAAACCTTAGAAAGGAGAGGGTGGAGAGAAGAAACATATGGACACAATTATAGGTGCTATCAACAGTTTTAATCTGCTAGCAATCATTCTTAGAGTGTAAATCACTCTAAAGATTAGGAGAAAAAAAAAGTAAAAAAAAAAATAAATCATACCTAGTGGGCTTTTCTGAAAACATAATTTTGTGGTGTTAATTATGTGATGGTGTGTCTGGATGCTTAAAGTGTATTATAGATATCTCAGAAAGCTTCAACAAAGCATGTGATTAGTAAAGGGGCTCTGGCCCATCCTAAGTAGTCCATGATTGTTTAGCTAAAGTCCTTCTAAAAATGTCTCCCTTTTTTATTTAGGAAATTACTCATGCATATGAGTTTACTTCAATATTTATTGCCTTAATCAGGAAAGGATATGAGCAGCAGCTTTCTTGGGGACTGTTGCTAACCTCTGAAATGTTGCAAAGGATGCATATAGAGCAAATATAGAGCTTTTTCTTTGTTCTCTCTCACACCTGCAGGCAAACAAGTGTCCACACACACTCCACTCCCAACTCTTTGTCCTCCTCATTTCATTTCCCCATGCTCTCTTGTATAGCTATGGTAATCTGCCCAGCAGTCAATATTCCCCATGCAGGCTGGATGAATTCTCAGAGAGGCAGAGACGCTTGCATGCCAGCTGTACTGCTGTGGAAGTGGTTTTGTTGTCATTTTTAAAGGGTTTGTTTACTTTCTGTTTGGTTTTGTGTTATCTTTTTTTATTGTTATTATTTTTCTTTCTTTTTTTAACGTGATCCACTGGAAAATGTATTTGGAGAGAAAAGCAACCCATAATGATGTTCTGTTGAAACAAGTGATGCTTGGCTTGCTGAAAACCAGAAGAAAAATAATGACATGAAAATTGTCCTTGTTCAGGAGCAGTAAGCAAAGATTATATATAATTGGACAGTTCTGAATCAATGAAACTGCGTAGTTTTTCATGCAACTTGGCAAAAAATTCAACCTCCCTATGTATAAGAAATCAGGATCAAAACACTTCTAGAAAAAAAAAATTTCTTTAACTTTGTGTGTTCTGGGATGAAACACAGTAACTTTGATCTTTCCATTTGAAATGTATTCCATTTCAGTCCTGAAGCTTTTCTGAAATATGATGGAAAAAGCTTTTTTTTTCCTTTTCAAGAAGAGCAGCACTAAATCTAAACATTTATTTCATAAGTATATAGGGAAAGAAATAAATGTGAATCACCAGATTTTACTGCTGTATATTCTGCAATTGCTTGGATCCTTTGTTGGAATCAGAGTCTGGAAAGTAAAGCGTTTCAATTTTCTAATATACTATGTACTTCTGTTTTGGGGTATTCTCCTACTTTTCTTTCTCTTGTTCTACGTTCTGCCCATCTCTTCAATACTCCTTCCATATTCCCTGGATCCTTTGATGGCCTCCTATTGGATATGTTTTTCACATTCCTCTAGTGATGCTGATTCTTGAATTTCGTGGGTATGACATTGCAGCTGTGAATTTGATTAGATAATAATGAGGTTTATTTTTACCCAACTGTTCTCTTTTTTTTAATCCCAATTATTATATTATTTAGATGTGTTATATTTTCTAGTTGAATTGGCCTGGAATAGAAGAATCAATTAATTGTTTTAAAATCTATATTCAGATTATTACAGAAAAGTGATATGGAGCAGGAAGGTAATACAAAAGGTGTGAGAAAAGCTCACATCCGTGAAAAATATATTCTGAGAGAAGACTGGAAATACAGTCATCACCAGTGGAGCAGTGAGCTACAACAGGTTTATTTGCAAGTTGTGGAGATTCAGTTATAATATGGATCAAAGAAAACTCTTTCTTTGAAGAGCAGTGGACAGGGAATTACTGACAAGAGAGTATCCTGCTGAAAAGAAATTCAATAGCCATGATGATCTCTAATGAATTTAATAAATGAGGGACAAATCTTGAGATACTTTACATACCAGCAAAAAGGCAAAGTTCTTTCTCCGAAGGGAGCTGTAAGTAAAGGCACTTGCCCTGGAGATTTCTCTCACTCTTCACATCAGTGCAAATTACCAGGGAGAAAAAGAAGAAATTACAAATACTAGGGGACTTTTCAAGGATGCAACATGGAAATTTACAGATACATAACATAGGGAAGGGACAAGGAATTTCTATTCCTTCCTATCCTCAGTAGCAATAGATCATAACCCTTACCCTCTGCTGTGTTGACACTACAGTTTTCTCCCTCACAACCATTGCAAGCAAATTTTACTCAAGCTTTAAGTTGATATTTTGAAGTGAGTTCTTTTGATCATGTTTTAGTTCACTTTTGAAAGATTTGTGCACAGTTGTCCAAATCTAGATGAGCACTGGGTGCTGCTTCATTTAGCACATGTAAATGGCTCCATGAAATTTCAAATAGGACACCGCAGTATCCAACTCTCTGAGCCACTCAGAGATGTAAAATCATTTACAGGATGATGTGGAGAATATTGTCCACTAAAACATTGTAATTCAGTGAAGAATTAAAACTACTTGAAACTTCAAGTTTCAAAGCCAAACAGCATGATTGGAAGTTGAATCTCATGAGAACAGACTATTTAATAAATACTATTGAGCCCATTGAGTCCAGGAGCAGAACCATGTTTGAATCTTGTGCATGCTATGTAATAGTATATAACATGGTCCAACTTTAGGAAATAAGATCTAATCATGACAATTTTTGTCAGTGTTAAAAAGTGGGAAACACACACATGGAGATATATATAGATAGATAGATATAGAAATGTATATATATATATATGTATCACAGGCTATTCTTCCAAAACCCAAGTGGATGGAGCAACTTCTTTTCTGCTCATCTAAAATCTTTGTGACTGATGCATTTTCCTCTTTCTTGAATTCATTTGGTCTTGTTTTGCCATCTAGCAGAGGAATTTGTGGTGTGGTGAGATTTGCTTTCTTATCCATTTGTTTATTATTGGCCTAGATAAGGTTGGTTATTCTCATTGTTGTCTTCTGCATCAAACAGGCAAATAGACCTGTCATCTTTAGTAACATCACATGGGGCAAAAAACCCAGGGTGTGGATAAGAAAATTCCTCCAACTTATTTCTGTGCCAACTTGGGCAAGGGGAGGCCTAATGGAGAACACTTTTATTTCTGCAGTTTAACAATTTCCAGCAAAAATGATTGCATGCAGGAGTGCTGTTTATAGGAATTGAAAGATGAAAGGGAGTGCAGGACATTGTCCCAGTCCTGAAAAGGTAATAAATTATATTTGAGTACTTCCAAGAAGAATGTGCTGTTCAGAAGTAATTCTAATAGTGAAGACTACACCATCTTCCAGGTGATCTTTTGTAGCAACTCACTATACTCACTGTTGAGAAGGTTTTTACAATATCTACCCTGAATCTTAATTGCTGCAATTTAGCACATTTCTTTCTGTCCTGTCCATCACTCTGATTGAGAACAGGTGATTTCCTTATTCTTTAGAAACAGCCTTTCATGCATTTGAAAGCTATTATCATGCACAATCTCAGTTGTCTCCTTTCTAGCCTAATTCTTTCAAGCTTTATTGAAGCCCCTGTTCCCTAAACTCTGGTCATGTCGCTCTCCTCACATTTTTCTCAATAGGCTTGTGTCTTCCTGGGGTGTAATGTCCAAATTTGTACCTGTGTTCCTGCTGAGAGTTTGTTATGCTGGGCTGAAGGGGAGAATTTCTCGCATCCTTGCAGGCTCTGCTTGTGTTTGTGCACTCCAATATGCTGTGAGCAGATGTCGACTCACGGTGTCACCCTGAACCACGTTCAGGCACGGAGGCTCACACTAAAACCAGGCAACTAAAGGGAAAAGAACTGCCAAGCATTTCACCCCGCCACTTATCTATTAGAGAAATATGATAAAGTTTTACTGGAGATTAATCGGCTGAAAAGATACATGGGAAAGGAAGTTCCTGTTTGCCACAAGAGATCAGTGAAAAACATTTACTGATTTCAGAGTGCTTGAGTCATCCCCTTCACCAACAACTGGAAATCTGATCATCTTTTTTGTCAGGAGAGAAATATGCATTGCAGATTAATGGCTGGGTTTTCTCACTCCTTGTTTTTATAGTCACCCAGGTCAGAAGGCTTCCTAATGAGGTTTATGTGTCTGTGGCTAAAGACTGATGAAAAAACCTGCTGATCTCAGTACTGTGACCAAAACCCTCAGTGGTACAGTAGTTTGTCCTTTTCAAACAAAGAGATTAAATCAGGGAGTCTAAATAAATTAACAAAAACATAACTGTTGTTTACCACCTGGGTCTGTACTGAGTAATGATACAGGAATTCCCTGCTGCTAGTCACATTTACATTGCAAACTGTACTGGAAAGGAATAAGCAAACTTTTTCAAATGCATGATTACAATTTTCTTTCTGGAAAATTAATCTTCTGAATCTGTGTATTTCTGATCTTCTTTAGTAGAAGGAAGCCTTTACTGTATTGCTTGCACATTATAAATCTACTTTGATGAAAACAAATGAAAGAAATGCAAACTAAGAGAGATGCATTTTATAGACAAAAAAACTTTTTCATAAACTGAGTTATATAATTGAAGCCCATCTCGACTAGAAAAGTTACTTTAGAAGTTTTTAAGGTTGTAAGCTCTTTCCCACTGTGCAATTCAATAGCTCATTACCAGTTAAATATCATTATATTATACTGTATATAGATCCAGTGTTCTGGAAGAATTCCACAAGAAGCAAATGCACTTGTGGGATATCCTCTATAGCTAATAGATATTTATTTTAATGGCATAGACATTGCTTTAAATCTCTTTCTGCATTTATGATAAATTGATCATAAGTGCAAAGTAGGTGAGAATTTAAAAAGTCTTCTAATAATTTATATCTCATATTGATTTTGCTGGAATGTTTCAACAATAAGGCAAAGCCCAGGCCTTTGACTTGGGTAAATTCCATTCAGGTCAGTGGGTGTTTGCTGAAACAACCTGTCCTTCAACCCTCATTTTGTGGGTTTTGACCACGGCGTGTGTTTTGGAGCTCAAAAGCATGTGGCAACATGAGCATTGCTCTTGCATTGCTCCAGTTCATAAACCTTTGGGTGACTGAAATTTTGGTGTAGATTTTTGCTCTTAGCCAAAGGATTGTTGCTCATTGTCCCGTACAATGCAAATGCATCAAGAGTAGATTTATTGAGGGAAGTGCTCTGATTTGGAGTTATAAGAATTAACTAATCTTAGGTTTAGAGGTCTTTCTGAATAGGAAGTATTTGAAAGAAGATTTGTTCAATCCCAACTGAAAAATAGCAACAAAGAAAAGGCATTAAACTTTTTTTGAACTAAGACTACAAAAATTATGAAAGGGAGTATCATTTTAAAAATGAAGCCACTTTTTACAATGCAATTCTTTAATTTTCATACAGTTCCCTTTATTTTTCTCTACAAATAATTTGAAAGCATTTCACGTTATCAAATCTAAAAAAAAAAAAAAAGGTTCACTGTAAGTTTCTTCTTCTTTCTTCTCCTTTTGCTGCTTTGTAAAGTGCTTTGATATATCTGGATGAGAAGGGCTACACCAGTATGAAGCTTTTTTTAAACAAAGCAGCCACAGATCAGTAGCATATACTGTACAACTCCTCTAACAAACCAGAAGTTCTGTGAGAGGCAAGGATATGGAAAAAAATATGATAATTCATATTATGTGATTGTCTTCCTCCAGTGCATGGCATAATTCTGATTGAAATTACTGGCAGTACTTTGTGTGCATCAAAGGAAAAACAGCTCCAGGAACTGACATCCTGTGAAATGTGGAAGAGCTATTATAGGCTGGTGGTTCAATACAGTGGTTTCTGAAACCTTCCTGACAAAACCCATAAGCTTTTTCTGGGCAGTAATGCTCAACTCTGTGACCAAAGATGGTCAGCAGACCACCCATGTTTTCTATTCAAATTTATGATAGCTTTAGCATTTGCAAAGATTCAAAGAGCAGGTTTCAGACCATAATCCTTTTTAGGGCCCCATTCTTCTCATTTTACTTGTTAGAAACAAAATTAGATCCAAGGGTGTTAAAAGAAAGCTGCTAGCTTTCTAAGCCTTTAAAAATATGTATGCATTGCACATTTTTTTTTCTCTGAGTACATCTTTTATTATGCACTGAAATAAATAGGTAAAATTAGGCAAGTTTTGATAGAGCCATAAAATTGCAGCTGAGAAGTCCTGGATTTTCTTTCCTGTTACAACCTGCTTTTAAAGATAAGATGGTTGTGACTCTTCATTTTAATTATATAGCAGGCGCTTTGTTTTAGCTAGGAATTTTTTAATGTAATTAATTAAAACTAAAACACAGGTATGAATAAAATTATTTTCTGTTTCCAATCTCTTGATATTTGCAGCTATTATTTGCATATATGCTAAGGAGAACAAGCTTGGCCAACAAATTTTCTTTACAAGTGGTAATGTTTTCCCATACAAATTGTTCCTTTAAGCAAAGTTGATCAAATATTTACAGGATTCCCATCTATCTATGTATAAAAATTGAGGTAGGCCCACGCTTCCATAATTATTACAAACAGTGGCATTCATCAGTAAGTGATCTCAAAGTGTTATAAACAGAGCATTGGCTTGAAAGTTGCACTGAATATTCTTGTTAGAGCTTTACAGACAAAAAATTGTAGGTGGAGAAGACTTAATCCTGCAATGTTCTGTTTAATAGTGCTGGAAGATTAAAGCCTTTGGAACCTTTCAGCATTGGCATGGAGGGTGTAATTCCACCAAACTTTACATGCCAACACCCTCTGTCTTAGGGACTGGTAATATTGACCCAGCTTGCCAGTTACCCATTAAATGGCAAATGTTTGTAGCAGTTTGTCCAAGGTTGCACTTCGAAAAACTGTGGCAGAGGCAGGTGTAGAATATATTTTCCATATGACCAAAGAAGATTGTAGGATCATGTTTTAGGGGAGGGTGTGGTAGCTCACCTGATAGTCCAGCCATCAGTCATCACAACAGGTAGTTCATATTGCATTGTCACTGGATGAGAGATGTGCCAGTAAAATGGAGATAGCTCTCCCTACATGAATGCTTCCCCAGAAGTCTATTTCCTATATGTGAATCCCCTATATTTGTCCTTAAGAAAAGAACAGATTGTGTATATATCATCAGATTTTCTCTCTCCTTAAGTTAATTACCTTTGGCTTCTAGAGTAGTTTAATTTTTCTTGCCCCATCAATAGGCCTGCTGAAAGAAGCACAACACAAAGGGTTTTATCTGTGTTATTGATTGGCTAGAAAGTGATGTGTTTGGGACTATTGGAGCTTCTCCAGTGCATATTTATTTACATTGGGGGGAAAAAATAAATCAGTATTACTTGGAAAAAAAATAGCTAAAACTTTCATTTAACATTACAAAAGAGAGTATTGCTTAATCCCTGAAGTAGGAAATTGCTTTTCTTCATGATCCATTGCTTTCATACTGTTTCTGGCTGCTGGTGCAGAAGAAAAGAAAAACTGTGTTCTCACTCTGTTTTCACCATATCTATTTTTTTATCC
>VWZU01012057.1:215593-225687 GCA_013397095.1 Sterrhoptilus dennistouni | reverse complement strand
AAAAAAAAAAATTTGGCTGCTAATTTGTTGTTGAAGTAAATACAGGGAGGGGAGAGCCTGCGTATGAAAAGATGTTTTTGTCTCAAATGGGCATTTGCAAATGTGGAAGCAGAGTAAAACTTAATGTGGAAATCTGAAAAGAGGAGATTAAGGATTTGAAGAAGTATATCAAAGCTGAAGTATATGAGCTATTGCTAGTCTTTGAGATGCTGTTATGGTTTTATACCTAAATTCAGCAGCATGCTCCCAGAAGATGAATGTTGCTAAGGAATGTTTTTTCCTTGTGTTCTGATCTTGTACATATACAAAGAAAATGGCAATTAAAAGCAAAAGGCATAGCTGGCTGAAAATGATGGTATTTTATTTCACCTTGCTTAGGACTCACTCTTTTTTTGTTAAAAGCACCTATTGTTGTATTGCTTCTAATATGCACTATAAAAATATAGTGTGTCACAGCTTGGTGCTGGAAAATACAAATGGGCTGTAACTAAGGCATGATTATTTAGCTTTGCAAGTTACAGTACCTAATTAATGATTCCCTGACATTGTCAGGACAGGTCACAGAATGGAATTTAGAGTAATCGTAAGTTACTAGCAGTAGTTTTAATTTTTTTCCTAGGAACACCAGTAGAAGCTGTATTTTCTCTTTTCCTGTCAGTGGTGTACCTTGTTTCCTTTTTCAATCTGATTGCTTTCTTCTTTTTTTTTTACCCATTTAGTCTTGCAAACCATAATCAGAGGTTATACCAGTAAAATAGCAGTCTGAATATAATTGTGATGGCAAGTTTTTGAGACTGGTATCTCACAGAAGAGGCACGCGTACGCTTCATTTTGAGTTTCACCTTGTGCTAGCTATATGAGGAAAGTAGCGAGACCACACCATATGCCAAATAAAAGCTTCATTAGAAAGGCATTAGTAGATTAATCCAACTTACTCTGTGGTTTATTTTATTTAGAATGTAATAAGGTAAGTTCATTAGTTTGCAGACTTAATGTTTTCTACTGTACCTCAAAGCAACCAGTAACAATTCCATTGAGATTCCCCAGATCTCACTAACACCTGTCAAGATAAACACATGGCTCTCTGGGGGAATCACCTTGGCAACATAACTGAGGGAATCTAGAAAAAAAGTAAGTCTTTCACATACAAAAGAGTGTTACACAGTCTCAACTTGATTAATGATTTTTCACATGCCTCTGAGGTCATATATCTCTTTAAAGTAGAAAAAAAAAGTCAAATCAATCTCTGAAGAACAAATATTTTGGAATGTACAATACTGCATCTGAAATGTATTTTAAAGAACTTGAAGGATGTAGAATAATTGTGCAATTTGAATTGAGCCTCAGAAAGGCTGTCTGAGACCAGCAATTCAGTCTCCATCCCCCTAGGGCTAATATATTAGATTACAAGGATTATTGTAGTGGCAGTATTTGTGCCACTACATTTAAGATTATGTCAGCATTTTCATTTTAAACCTGTATGTTCAGAGGTTCATAACTCAGCTATAGGAAATTTGCTTGGCGTTACAAATGTGTTCTGCACAACAGTGACACTTTTTCTGGGGGAAAGAAAAAGAAGAAAGAAAGAGGCTTAAAGCTAAATAAGTATTTGGACATTTTCAACTTATGACTTCCAAAAGTTAATGACATCTTCTTGCAACTCTGCTTTTTAAATTCAGTTCCTTTAACAGCTGACTTGTAACACTATTGCTGTCTGGAGTCTGAAGCAATGCATTGCACTGGACAAAGAGTAGATGGCTGCATCTTATCCCGTTCTTTGCCAAGACTGAAGCAGGACTAATGTGTTCGAGGAAGGCAGGAGGTGGAACTTCACTGTACATCCTCTTCTTCATCCAAGCCAGAAAAGTGAGGGGTGTTGTGTGATGTTCATGAATCATAATGAGTGATATCTTAGAAATCCTGTCAGGAAACCCTGCTTAAAAATGCAGTCCTGACTTTAGGTGCCCTACAAACACCTTTTAAGGCTCTCTTGGCCACCAGTGGGCTTCCTACCCAAAAACAAAGGCAATCAACTTTGCCTTGCAAGGTCTTTAAACTCAATTTCCCCATTTTTGTGGCTGTTGCACTGAGTCTATTGTGAGCTTTTCTTGACATGGCATTTAATATCTCAGTTATTGTGCATGGTAAACAATATTAAGGGCTGCAAACAACTCTGTAATGCACACACTTTTCCTATTTCTGGAGGCCTTTATCAACAAACAGGTTTTGCATATGCGTCGTATTCTTGTACTGGATACAAAAGAGCAGAATACTGGGTTCTGTTATTGGCATTTGTCATCAAACTTCTTGATGACTAATTTACAAGCTATTTTTGTGGTGGCTTGCTTTTTGTCCCTAGCTGGAGTATTATTTGCTGAGGACTTCAAATCAGTAGCGTTCAAGCTGTACCAGAGATCTCTCTTTTCTGTGCCAATGCAGTGCAAATTCCTGCAGCAGCACTGGGAGAACTCAGAGAGACTTTTGCAGGTTCTGCAGCAGCAGCCTAATTGCCCATAGGATTAACCACTCGTGTGGTAGCCCAGAGAGAACATGGCTAGAGACTGTTTGCTACAGGACTACAAATCTCCTAAATGCCTTAATGTACATACGGGTGGACTTGGCCTTATTTCCCATGGCTTTAGGTTGGAGTCAAAGGAGGAAGCTACTCAAAGTGTTAGAAATATTTTGCCAGGATAAAGTTAAAGAAAAAAAAAAATAAATATATATATATAAAACATCAAGTGGCATCACTGCACTGGGAACCAGCAAAAGCCAGCCCCCAGTGGATTCTGAGCCATCCTCCTCAAGCCAGCTCAAACCAAGGCTAATCCAAGTAAGGATCAACAAACTTGGCCAAAGCGCCCCCATGACTTATGGACCAACCAGGGCTATTTCAGATGAAGAGGAACCTTCTCCTCAAAGTCAAAATTTCCCAGTGCAAACTGTTCTTCACAAACCCCTTCTGTTCTAAATTGAAAAGATCTGGCTTATGTGCATGTCTTCAATGAAATGAAACTGAAAATCAGCTTGATTTTGACAGCAAGGAATAGAGAGAAAGGGATTACTTTATACACACAGAGTCAGGAAACATTTTTTATGAAGATTTAAGCCAACCTGGATGGACAGAAAGACTTATTAACTGTACCAGGATTTGTTTTGAACTATGCATAGAGAATAGCTACACTACAGAGAAAGTAGCCTAAGTATTTCCTTTGTAAGCTTCCCTTTCTCACATGATTACCAAAATTTTGAATTTCTCTGCATTTTATGGCTGCACAAATACTCCATTCATTCCCCTGGGAACCTTCTGAGTTTTCAAGTAGTTCATATGGTAAAGTTTATTGGCATAAAGTAAACAGTGTCTGTCTTAGGTTACATAGGACACAGACTGGCCATGAATGACAGGCCTTGGTTCAGTATCTTGCAGTTAACTGGCTTTTGAAAGGAACATTCTCTGCTGTTTAAAAGAGGAAAATTACTACCTCCACTGTTACCACACATCAGTAAAACTACTGGGAAATACAGTGTATAGGTCATTAAATTCAGCAATGTTTACAGTGGAAAGAGGAAACATTAGCTTGACTGTTTTCTTCTCTAAGCCTCTGTTTGTGGGCTGGATAAACATGAATTCGGGTCTGTTTAATTGTAATCACAGAATGTCCATGTGTTTTCAAATTAAGGGAGTCTCCAAGCCTAGTAGTGGGGAAAACCTGTAACGTAAAACATCGGTAGTGTGTTAAAACTCTCCATAGTTAATTACATTGTAATGCTGTAATACAAACACAGATTTGTAGAGGTGTTTTGGGTTGGGGTTTTTTGGTGTGTTTTTGTTGTTGTTTTGTTTTGGGGTTTTTTTGTTTGTTTGTTTGTTTTTGTGGTTTTGTTTTTTTTTTTTTTGTTGAACAGCAGTTGAGCTTCAGGAGTTTCAGAGGGGATGTTACGACACTAAGTGCAGGAATAACTAGAGGTGGCCAGAGTAGCCTGGTTGCATAAGGTGGCACTTAAGGAAAAGAAGCCCTGAATTTAACTGACATATTCTGCTGGCCTCAGGCATGGTCTACACTTCAGTTTTGCTGGTGTTGCTGAAGTTGTCTTTTTTAGCTGATCTATCTGTACTGTTGCAGAAAGATATGTACATACCAGGAAGAAGTATCTAATTTTATTTGAGGAAGTAATGGAAACTACACTCACGGGAGTACCTTTTTTTGTTTGTATAAATTTTCTTTAGGAGCATTTGGTGTTTAGCGTAGGTAGCATAATGACACTAGAACAAATCAGAGAAAGTTGTATTCTCACAATAAGGATATTCTTGCTCAAAAAAATTAGGAGCCTATGGGTATTAACAGAGTTCATTTGGTGGAAATACCTTGATTAAAAGTCACCTTTACTACCAATGTGACCTGCAGAGGGTAAGTGCTAAATGGGACAAACTTCACTGAGCTGAATCTTGAGATACTAAAAACTATCTTGTGAACACTAGAGTTCATTTTCACATTTTATTTACTATGCTTGCAGTGGAACATTTATTTGTTTACACAAACTCTTGTTTATTGCCTTCTTTTGTACCACCTCTTCATTCTTTGAACCTTCACAGACTGATACCAGCATGTTGACTGTGTTGGAAGTACATTTCTGTTCTTGGGGATCAAAACCACGTTATTTCAACTTCAGTTAGTCCTCAGCTAACAAAAATTCGTACTCTTATGTCAGCAGGGGGTAAAAAAGGCAAGCATTTTAAATAAGAAATGCTGCTTACCTTCGGTTTTCATTGTGTTTACTTGCAGAAGCTTTTAACTTACTTGTCATTAAAAAGCCTAACTCCAACTCCCAAAACATCCAATTAAACTTTTTAAATAGAATCACAGAATCGTGGGGCCATTTAGGTTGGAAGGGACCTCTAAGATCACCATTAACCTAGCACTGTTGAGGCCACTGAATCATGTCCTTAAGTGCTGCACAGAAACCTGGAATGGTTTGGGCTGAAAGGGACCTTAAATATGATCTCATTCCAACCCCCCTACCATGGACAGGGACACCTTCCCACTAGACCACTAGAGCAGAGCTCCATCCAGCCTGGCCTCGAACATTTCCAGGAACGGGGCATCCACAGCTTCTCTGGGCAAACTGTTCCAGTGCCTCATCACCCTCACAGTAAAGAATTTCTTTCCAACGTCTAATCTGAATCTCTACAGGTCTTTTTAAATACTTCCAGGAATGATTAATTCACCACTTCCCTGGGCAGCCTGTTCCCCCTGGGCAGCCTGTTCCCATGCTTGACAACACTTGTAGAAATTTTTCCTGATATCCAGTCTAAATTTTCCCTGTCATGACTTGAGGCCATTTCTTCTTGTTCTATCACTCATTACTTGAGGAAAGAGACCGACACTCACCTACAATCTTCCTCAAATCAAAATACGCAAAAAATGTAAGTGTCTGACTACCAGGATTTGCTTCAAATCAGAAAGAAGTTTTATTAGCTTGCTGAAAACACAAAAAAATTGAGCAAGGGAGGATTTTACTGGAATGTCCCTCTTTTGCCTTCTTGTCTCCATCTTGCTTTCATACACACTTCCTTCTTCACCTTTCTGGTGAAGAATCTTTTAATATTTTCTGCAAAATAATTTGCTCCCATTTCTCACCCTTGCACTGCATTAGATCACCTTTCTCCCCCATGAAACTTGGATAGTCCTCTCTTGCTTGTGGTTCAGAGTGCAGAGCCAGAAAAATGTCAAACGTGGTTAAAATTGGAGTTGCTACACCCAAGGTGCTGATCACATTACCAGATCTAGAAAGAGATGCCTACTTAGAGGGCAGTCCCCCCATTCACACTTTAACAGGGCATTTAAGTAAGAGTTAGATGCCTAAATAGTTCTGCGAGGATTTGGCCTTTGTGTACTCAACTCTTGGTTTGGATGCACAGAAGCAAAACAATTCATTAAGTTAATGGTCCCTAAATAGTGTTTAATATCACACTGTAGCACGTAAAAATGACCCATTATAATTTATCCGATGGAAAAAAAAAACTTCACTAAGTAGTCTCCAGGCACAAATTGAAACTAGGAACTTTAGTGGCAGTTGTGTATGTGTGCTGCATAAATAGTACATTTTTAATAAAGTAGAGCGCTTAAAAAGCCCTTTTATCCTCAGTATAATATTAAATGAAGTACCTTGGAAGGATCTAAACATTTTATTCATTTGTCCTTGTTTTTTAAGCACTTTAGGCCTTCTTGGCACAGTAGATGGCAGATGGAGCAAGAATTTAGATTAAGGTACTCAAACTATGAAGATATCCAACAACACCGAGTGCTTCCACAAAGTCCTGAAATCCACAAAGTTCTGAATCCACACCAAAGTGGATCTTCAACCAAAGCTGAACTAACTGTGCTCGGTCTGGAAGGGATCTGTGGAAAGCCTCTCTCGGCAAGGTTACACCTGTTATAAATGCAATGGCAAAAATCGGATTAATAAAGAAACAATTTATTAGAAAAACGATCCCAATCACCAACAAAGAGAGAAACCACAAATAGGATGGGCAGCACAGCGCTGGGTGGACAGGGGGCCGCACCCTAAGGTACAGATTCTCCCAAATCCACACGGAGCGGACTGTAGCTTAGGGTTTTATAGGGTTTTTCGTATCCTGAGGCAAAACAGGTGTGGGGCATAGTCCAGCAAATAGTCCAAATACATCTTTGGATGGGTTTCCCAGATTTGTCGAACTTTGCAAATTGTATTCCGGGAAGGTTCTTTTCACATGCGGATCGGGCTCGCCGGTCCACGATTACATCGATTACATCAATGTGTAGTCTCCGGCGACGAATTCCTCTTCGTTCGGAGAGGAATTTCTCCGTCTGGGTATGATGCCAATTCTTATCTCGGTTGGCCAGTTTCTTTGTCCATCCTGATGGCTCCTGTCCTGTTCTTATTCTCAGGCTGAGAAGCGGTTGCTGTATGGGCAGCCGCCTGACTCAGGAAGAATTTTTAAAACAGACTATACCTTTTTACATCTTTATATTAACACCAATCTAACATATATTTATATATTTTTCATGACGAATTTTTACCCCAATGTCACATTTATCACACACCTAATGGGGAATCCCCCAGTGGGGATGGAGCCTTGCTTTCCTGGGCGCCGGCAGGGAAACTCCCCCTGTAAGGTAGCACAGTGCAGCTCCCCATGGCGGCCTCAAAGCAGCACAGCCGAGCAAAGTCAGTCTAGACAGGCCTTGCCAACTGAAATTTTATCTGTATAACTGCCTTGCCAACTGTATCGTTACACGGTTGGCAATACGGGCTTCCTATTTCAGAGGAGTGATAACAATTTTAAGTTCCTCGTCTGTAGGATGTCTAGAATCATTAAGAACAGTCAAGTTAACTACTGCCTGTTTCTAAAACGGCAGCAACACGTGAACGAACAGTTTAATGAAAAACTGGTCCCAGTGACTGAAATATTTTGTTTCTTGAGTCAGATTGATAGGAAACCTAGTGGTATTTATGGATGAAATTTCTAGCACACATTACTTGCATGAACAGGAAACATATATCAGGAGGGTTAATTTTATGAGAGCTGTCAAATCCAGGCTGACGTTTCTTTAAGGTTTCATACCTTTTTCTCTCCTTCTTTCCCTAACTCCGAAACTTAGAGACTTTATTGTCCTTTATTTTTTTCGGAGGTGACAGTACATGACAGTTGAAAGCTGATATAGTTTGGAAAATTGGTGTTTCTTCTTTCACACGGAGGCTTTTGGAGACAGGTTGGAAAAGTCACTGTTTTCCTCCTGAGCTGCCTTTCCCTCTGGCGAGCCGAGGGTGTTCCAGGGTGGTCTCCGGGCCAGGGCGGGTGCGGGCTTCCTTCGGGATTCATGTCTGCCCTTCCAAGGAGCGCAGACAGGGCTCGGGCACCGGGACTGCTGCTTTCTTCAGTCCCTTAAGGCTTTGTTAAAATTTCCCTCGGCGTCTTGGCAAAACTTGGCGGGCGTGGCGAGGCTGCGATGCGGCGCGTCCAGGTGTGCAGGGGTGTGTCCAGCACCGCCCCTGGGGCGGGGCAGGGCGGGGCAGGAGCTGTCTCTGGCTCTCCGCTGCCCCGGGGGTTCGGGGCTCTGTGGTCGCTGTGCGCGGCCCTGGCACGACCCCGCGGCCGAGGGCGTTTCTCTCGCCGGGGGGCGAAATGCCTTTCTCGTTCCTCAGCCTACGCAGCTGAGCAAAGGTTGTGACTTCCCTTCGCACCCGCGGGAATTAGCGCCTCGGCGAATTGCAGCGGTTTTCATTTAAATTAACGCGAAATGTATCTAAAAAAAAAAAATAAAAAAAATAAAAATTCTCACGCCCACCGCTCGCCCTCTCGCTTTCACGCATCCGCACCCCGCGCCCATGAGCTCATGCTGCTGAAGGCATGGCACAAGATCTACGGCAGGCTGGGAGCGGGGGAGGGAGGCAGGGAGAGGCAGAGCAGGGCCGGGAGTGTGCGGCTCGCACACCCTGCTGTGCCCAGGTGCGGTACTGCAGGGGCTGCGCCTCCGCGCCCGGCTCCGGGGGGCGCAGGACCCGCCGCGGGGTGATGGGTTGGCCCTTAGCACAGCGAGCCTTGCCTTGGAAAACGTGACATCGGCTCCCACGGCGCCCCCGGCTCTGTGCGTGTCTCTGCGGGGCGCCCGGTGGTGTAGGGCAGCCCCCCGCCCCGCTTTGGGGGTAGAGCCCCGCACCCGGGTGGCGATGCGGGAGCTGCCGGCGCCGCCCTGCAGCTGCGGGGGAACGGGGAGGCTCAGCCCAGAAAGGATTTTTTTGGGTTTTTTTTTTTTTTTGGCCCCGTTTGCGGNNNGGCTGGCGGTGGGCGGCTGAGGTGCGGTAGTTGAGTAGAGCCGGAGAAAATCCCGGTAACTCTTTGTTCGGCGCCGTGTGTGTAATTACCGGATAATCGCAGCCGGGGCCCGAATAGACCCAGGGAAACATGGCATGGGCGAAGTTTAAGGAAATTAAAAGACCCCGAAATCGTTCTTTTTAAGGTGAAAAGTGGGTTTTCTAGAGAGTGGTACCTCTGAACTATCGGAGGAGGGGAAGTGCTCCTGCCGTGCTGCTGACTCCGCGGCGCGGGTGGGGAGGAGAGGCGTGGGAGAGAGAGAGAGTGTGTGTGAGTGTGTGTGTGTGTCCCTCCACACCGCCCGAGCCGCGTTCTGGCACTGCGCGCCTCCCGAAAGGATGAGGAGAGGGAGCGCGACTGTGTGGGAGCTGAACTCAGCCTCCCTCTTTAACATAGGCTCGTCCTCTGCATTGCATCCAAGCCTCAGCGATTTGCTGTTCGGAGACTGCAGATTTGCATAGCCCTGGCTCCTCGCAAGCATGCTTATTTTTATTTTTATTTTATTTTTTTCCCAGCTTCTTTCATAAGGGTGCACTATTCTCCCTGAAAGCATCCTCGGGTATTACTGTCAGTAGGCAGACCAGTGAGATTGCCGGAGCAGCCTGATTATTGTCTGGCGGCGTGTGCGAGTGTGCGAGTGTGTGTTGGCGAGTGTGAGTGTGTGTGTGTGCGCGCCGGGAGAGAGCTCAGCTCGCTCGGTGAGGGCTCACCAGTTTGGAGATGAATGGAGGGAAGAGCAGCAGTTTGATTTTTCTCTGCTTTCCCAGCGCTGGCTGATGGAGTGGCATCCCCTTTTCTCTTTCTTAGCAGAAATGTGGCACGATTGGCTGCACTGTGGATTACTGAGGATGGGGGAATGCTTGGCATTCTCGTAGCCCTTGCAACTGTGGAGTATTGTTAATGAGCACCGGCCCCGGGAAAGCTGAAACTAACCATTGTTTGGGCGCGGGGCTTTTCCCCACTTCCACCTCTTTGCGAAGGCTCTGAACTGCCTGGATTCTCTGACTATGTCTCGGATTGTTTTGGGTAGAAGAAGACCCGGAGAAAAGGATCCTCACAGGCTTTCCCAAAGGGAAGAGATGGCTCGCCTGGTGCCGTGAGCCGCAGCCAGCGCCGTGTGCGGGCGTGCGAGCGCCTCTGCCCAAAGTTTGCCTCCGTTGCTGTGGCTGCTGCTCCTCCCGAGGACGCCGCGGGCCGGCTCGCCGCGCACCGGAGAATGGGGGGGCTCCTGAGGGGC
>VWZU01012057.1:173737-214970 GCA_013397095.1 Sterrhoptilus dennistouni | reverse complement strand
GCCCCGTCCCCTCCCTGCCCCGGAGCGGGGACACAGGGCCGGGACGAGCCGCCCGCACGGCGGAGGCAGGGCAGGGTGCCTGGGGACCCCGGCGCCGAGCGAGGGGCGGGGAGGGAACCGGGGCGCTGCTTAAAGCGCCGGTGATGATGGTGCCGCTTCCAGTTCATTACCTTGGTCGAAAGTCGATGAACTAAAGCAAAGGTCAGCTCATTATGCTGGGGATCGGGGGAGCTGTGAGCGCTGAGACACCGAGGGAGGGAGGCGATGCCCACTGTAGCGGGCAGCAAAGGGACAGACGTGAAATTCTTTCTAGGTGCAAATGCATTTTGCTTAAGAACGGCAGTGCTCCGGTAGTTAGTTTCTGAAGTGACAGGAAGCTGCTTCAGTGCCTTTTGGAGAGCCCCGTGCAGTTCTCTTTCTTTTTTCACTCAGACTTGCGAGAACCTGCACATCAATACCTGCAGAATAGGTGTGCATAACTGTGTTCGGGTGTACCAAAAGCTGTCACAGAAAGCGAAACACCAGACTGTGTTTTAAGGATTTAAAGCTTCCCTTTGTCTCCGAGGGAGGAAGAGAAGATAAAGAAACCCCCTAGTTGGTTTCTGATTAGATTATACAGCTTCATTCTTCTTCATTTTCTCGTCTTGCCTTGCTTCATTTGCTCGACCATGCGATGTCATTTACAGGCTTTGGAAAGTAAAAACCAGATCTTGTACTTAACCTTTGCTTCTCTGTGCAAGATGACCTAGTTGCAGGCGCGAGGTAGTTAGGAATTAATGGATTTTTCCCAGTGATTAACAATGCTGGTATTGGTGGAAACTGTAGCATCGTTTACCTGAAAATTCCCGCTGTGTGCTAAGTACCCTTTGATACATAACTGCTAGAGAAGATGAAGTGCACAGAAATGCCTCTTCTTAAGCATTTTGTTATTTTTGAAAAACTTATATGGCTGGTGTAATTAGAAACAAAACAACTGAGAAATTCAGGCCACCACTCTTCTCTATAGTGCACTTGAGGCAGTGCAAGATTGAGAATGCTGCATGTTCTGTAATGTGTGTGCTACAGGGGAGAGCTAAAGATGTATGTGTGTGCACATATATATATGTATATGCTTATTATCCTCTCAATTTCCGCCCATATGGGCATATCATATAGGGGCTTGCTATTCATTTGAGGGAAGGTTAAAAAGATGGGGGGGAAAGAAACATGATTGTAGAGGTACCAGCTACAATTCCTTAGAAAGTATTTTAAAATCACACCTTTCGCCAGTTTCTGAAAACATTACCTTGGACCCAGTCAAAGGGTGATGTGTAGAAAGGCAGGTTTCTCAGAAGAAATAAGTCTTGTTAAAGAAAATGAAATACGAAGAGGTGGAGCTGCTACATAAGGACTTCATAGGGAAGCCCAGGAGCCTCTCCAGAAGTTAAGAAGTGATTTTATGAAAAGAGGGATGTTCTCTGTCATAAGGTGGCATTTCAGAATGTTTACTTGATAGCTCCAAGTGTCTTTGCTTTCCTGTGTTCTTAAGAAATTCCGCTATCTGACAGCATTTTAAAACATTTAATTCTTTTCATTATTAATTCTTCAGAGAGATGTTCCCATTTGCTTCTGTACGCCTGACAGAAGCATTTCTGTCTGAGGCTGAGCAGTGTTGGACACAGTTCCTGTGAAGCCCAACACTGCATCTCTAAGCATCCTTCAGAGGGAACTGGGTGAGGGAGAAGGGAGTGTGTGTGTGCTTGCTCCTTATATCCTCTTCTCCAGCCTCCCTAGCCCCTGCTAACATAGCCAGGTAGGAATTTGCTTCTCAGGCTTGTATGCTTCAACCTTAGCTCCATTCAGTTTTGCAGGTATTTTGTGCTAGTCTAATATGATTGTAAATAAAAAATTGCAGGTTTTATGGTGACGTCATAGCAGCTTTTTTTGTTACTTTGTCAGCTTTTTGTAGCATCTTACCTGCTAAAAGTGGAAAATAGCTTTTAGGGCGGGTCAATTAGTCGATCCCAAATGGAAGCATTGCTCTCTAATATGGTGAATTAGAAGTGTGAAAGGAAGGAGCTTTGTTCAGACACTCAATAAATGTCACCACAGCCCTCAGACATTCACACCCTTTACCCCTGGCATTGGCTAGCCCTGACACCCCCACCCTCTTGGGTTTGATTTTTTTAATCTTTCAGTTTTCCTTGAGCCAACACAATTTCAGCTAGTAGTATAAGCAAAGCCAAAAGCCCAGCATGGCTGGATTTCTTCCACTTCTTTAAAAAAATCCAAACCAAGATCCTGCTGCTAATATTCTCATCAGGTAATTTTGCTGGGATTTTGCTTGGTAGTGTGATCTCATGTGGACAGTATTGTGCCTCACAGAGACATAAACAGAATCCCAACCAAGCAATTAGCTCACCATATTACACAAAAAGTAGTTCAGCACACAGTCTTTTAATACACTAGAAGTCAAAATTAAACATCTTTCAAGCCTGACCAAATGCTTGTTCAGTTTTGCTTTCTGACTCTTATTAAACTCATGTAAAAGATGGGTGAAAGATTTGAAAGCTTAACCACAGGAAGGAATAAGAAAATAATTCTGTGGATCATGATATTAACAATGTAAGGAGAAGTACTGAGAAGTAAAAGACTAATGTTCATAAATGTAAATCATACACTGCTCAGCCCTCCCCACTGGTCTCTTGTAGCATGTGGTTTATTTGGTGATTTATGTCCTTCTTGATCCATTCAAGAAGGTGTCTGTTGCTTTTGTTATAGCTCTATCTACCATGGTTTGGTTTTGTTTGTTTGTTTGTTTTAAGTAGATAGAACAGTTCATGCCCTAGATTACAAAAGCAGGGCTGTTCCATGGCAAAGCCCATAAAAATGAAAGGGGTTGCAACTTCCCTGGTAACTTTAAGAAAGGCTGTTTCTTTAAGAATCCAGGGACATGATAGATCATGTGTGAAGGGAAAATTGCATCTTGAATATGTTAAAAGTGTAGCCATATGGATGGCTGTCATCATCCTCATTCACTCCTGCCTTCCTGCAAACATTTCTTTGTCTACTCTTTTATGGCTCCCAATTCAGTTTACCAAATGACAAGAAGTGTGTCCACTTCTGATTGCTTCTTCTTTCTGTGCTCTCCGGATCTTGTTGAGGCTAAATGCAAACTGATTCTGTTTGTGGTTTTTGTTTGTTTGTTTGTTTTAATTTGTGGGAATAGGAGCCAGGAGGTGAACAATGAAATCTGCATGTCAGTATGTGCATGTGCTTGGAAAGAAAAGGCAAAAATGGGGAAGGAATAGGGCCCACATGGTCACAGGCACAACAGAAGGAGCTGAGTTCTGTGTATAGCAGGGGTTGTGCACTTAAAGGCCTGAGTTAACTCGGTGCCAGAAGAGTTTTGACTCAATGAGGCTTAGGACCAACATGTGGGCCAGTGGCTTAGGAGAAGCAGAGACAGTCTGAAGTAAACCGAATGAGGTTCTGGGAGCAGATCTCAGCAAAGTGGCAGTTTGGGTTGGTGCTAGGGACCTTTGTGGTGGAACAATAGAGAGATTTAGGAGATTGAGCTTCAGCAGCCAAGTTCCTGAGCAGGAAGAATGGGTTTGTGCAAAATGGGAGTTTTGAGGAGTAAAAGTTGGCATGTTTTGGAGCTGAGAGCTGAGGATGGTGTGTTACCACAGCACATTCACTCCTCCAGTGCTTTCCATCCAGAGCATGATGTGGCAGCAGGGACACACATATTGATCTCCCACTCCTGAGCTAGGCCAGCTTCTTCCAGGCTCTGCTTCACCATTGTTGGCAGAGCTCATGCACTGGATTCACCCAAATGATGTCCCTTTGGAGAGACTCGTGCAGCAGAGTCACCAGCTCACTGCTACTGGAGTACAAAGCAGCCTGGTCAGGCAGCCCTTGTTCAGGGAAGATGCCTGTTGAGCTCCACAGGAGTTTTCACCAAATAAAAACTGCAGGGCTAGAATTGCAGTGGGGCAGTGAAATAATTTATACCACCATCGTGAAATATATGATCCAGACAACTTTGAAAGATGTCCCTATGATGTATAGAAAACATTTTATTTTTGTAAGAAAATCTCGACTTATTAGTGTAGACAAAAATAATTTTATGGCCTTTTATTATTTTTTAATATACTGGAATTGTTATTTTGGTATATAAAGATAAACCAAATAGTTTTATGGATTAGGATAAATGAAATGACATTTTTTGGTTACAATGTGCTTATGTTGCAGAAAAGAGTTATATTTTAATTAAAACATCGAATGTAAATGTTTCCAGATGTTCAAGCATTGTTACTTAGTGTGATGTTAGAGGTAGAGGTGAAAAAGTCTCATTTTCATCTTATAATGGCCTTTTTTAATGTTATTTCAAACCTGTTTGTATATCACAATCTTTTTAAATGCCTCCTTTTCATTCACAGATTTTCCAGTACATACTGGTTCTCCTGCTCTGAGTACTTCTTACACAAAACATTTAGACATTTCAGGTTTTATGACTGTAAAGCATAGTAGCTTTCTCAATGTCTTTAAATTACATAAATTTTATATCCCTTTCAAAATTTCCAATATGCTCCATCGGTTATTATCCCCATCAGCTGCCAAAGAATTAACATCAGTTGGAATGGAATGAATAACAAAGCAATTTCAGTCAGCATAGTGGTTAATTGGCTGTGCAGTTGGATATGCATATTAGGAAGTGGGGTTTCTATATTATTATTTCTGTCAGTATGGCTTGTCAAGGAGGCACACAGTCTTCAGCAGGACTGGGGACAGTCTGCAGCACTGTAATCAAAAGTGGAATGTTGCCCATGGATTTCTGATAAGCATCTTTATACAAGTCCCACTGCCTTGGTACATGCATAGCTATTGATTGACTGGGGCGCCTTTACAAGAGCTAAATAAATAACAATGCTGTTGTCACTTATCAGCAACACCACTTTTGCCTCAGCCTGTGGTAACCATGTTTTTTAGATTTAAAGCATGTCTATTGTCTTTTAATCAAATACTGTTTGAAATAAGTTATCAGAAGAAATTAATTTAGCATTCAATGCAGTGTACTTCCCGCTGTTTCTAATTTTCAAAGATGGATTTTTTTCTGATAGTGAAAAGTTGACTTGGCTTTAAGGGAAATTTCCTTCTGTCTCTTCATTTTACTCCAAGGCAGAACTCTGTAGCCAAAACTACTATGCCCAGTGTGATTTAAGCACAACCAATTCTGCTGTTCTACTATTTTCTCCCCTTTCTCACCCAGATGGTCATTACCATGGTAAACCAGACTTGATTATTGTGATTTCCATGGATCACGTAGTTTAGTTCACTGAAGTTTATCTTTTGTCTTTCCTTGGTCAAAGTTTGCAGTAGTTCTTAACCTTTCTGAGTAATCAAGATGACATTGCTGACCTCTTTCTTGTCTTTCTCCAGACTCAGTTAATTTATCTTTCTGTGATTATGTTTGATGTCCTCATGTCTATCGCAGTATCTGTAATGCATTTTTCTAAGCTAACAACTTCCTTTCTAGTTTGTAAATACAGTGTAGGCAGAGCTGATAGATCTTGCTGTGATAATAAGCTGACTTGTGAATGTAGCTGTGATTATGAGGAGAATGGAGTAGTCTAATTTGATGAAAGAAAGTTTATTATAAACACTATTCCATACAATTAAAAGCGACAAACGTAGAGGGGTCATGTACTTTCCATCATTCGGATATTATTTTCCTTCTGAATAGCTAGATGGATGTCTGGAAGGGCCTTTCCTGCCTCTTTCTCATGGCTTTAAATACATTTGGGCACAGGCACGTGCATGCTCTTACATATCGCGGTTGTTCCATGATAATGAGAAAATAGTTCATAGTGGTGAGTTTAGAGTTTCTCTGAGAGTTGAAAACATTAAAAAACTGCTCAGCAACAATAGTCATTAACCATAGATGCAACTGTTCAAAACAATAGAATCAATTATTTCTTTTCTCCTTAAGTGACTGAAAAAATGAGCCAGTGAAATAAAGTGGGAAAGGAGGAGGGAAGAAAAAGTTCTGCTGGATGTCACTCCATAGGACTGGGATAGGTTGGTAGAGAGGGTGCCTTGCTTAGAAGCAGTCATCATCTTTGACCCATGATTATTGAATCACTGTAAAAAAATAATTCTTGATTTCTGAAAGCACTGAAATGATCAAATCCACCAAAACAGCCCAGATTAAAGGTAAGACTGACTCATGTACTCTAGGTGGCCTAAGAGTCAAAAAGCATTTTTTTTCTGGGGCTTGGTTGACAAAGAAAGTGTGCAAATAGAATAAGTACATGGTATCTGGGATCCTAAATCCCAGAAGGCCAGACAAGGTCGGAAATGAGACAGGGTTTACCTGGAGGGGTGAGGAATGTACATAGTTGTTTGCTTGCTTGTTTGTTTATTTGTTCCTCATATTTGGATTGTAAGTGGTACAAGGACAAGTTTTCTTTTAAGATCCATAGCTAGGTATATCCCAAAGAGCTTGCTGATCAAATATGGAGAGGCAGAGGCTCAGCAACAGAACATTTCCTCAGATCCTTCTGGTGTTCAAGAGCCTTAGCAGGGGGTGCCCTTGGACAACTACTCCAAAATGTTAGAAGTGTTAACTCTTTATTCTCTCTTGTACTGCAGCTGTACATGCGAAGAAATGCCAACAAGCTTCTAAAGCAAGTTGACTGCTTTCTAAATGTGTTCTTTTATCCCTGCATGTCTGCAACAGAGTTAGGGCTTCTCTAATTTACTTAATTAATTCAGCTCATCTGCATTTGTAAAATAAAGAAGAACAGAGAATGACTAGACATGGAGAAATTTCAAAAAACATGAGAAAGTTTCTCTACCTTGAAGAAGAATCAGATATAGTTTGCATTGCTGAATCACAGGTGTTGGTTGTGTTTCTCAGTGACAGCAGCTCTAGAGCCCTGGGAATTAAGTGGAGAGGAGATGGGGACAAATTGCCACAGGTGTGGCTCCTCTTGACTGAAAAGTGGAGATGAAATGACATGAAGGAACAGAGTGCTACAAAAAGAACTGTTTTTAATCATTGGCCCAAGTCTGATTTGATTTTATTGAGGTCAAGCCCAAAATTTACACTTCATGATCTGATTTGTTTTGCCTCTGTCAAACACGATGTGTGTCAAGCACACCGTGCTTCTGATGTGGTCCCCCTCCCTAAAACAATGCTGCCCAAACTGTGAAAAAAATGTTGCAAATAATAATGCCAACAAGTGTATTTTGAAATTTTTGATGCAGTTAGTGGATCAGTTAACTTTATTTCACATGACAAGAATTATGAGGGACCTTTCAGGGAATATAGTGAATTGCCATATTTATGGAAAACATATGAGCATGAATTGAATCATGCCGTTATTTTAGATTTGGATAGTCAGTGCCCACAGAGAGGAGTTTAGAAGTTGTGACAAAACAACAGATGTGAGATTAGCCCCTTTGGCTGTGTCTAAATGGATGCATCCTAAAATCCTGGTGTCCCAGTTGGTCAGAACATTCTGTGGCATTCATCCAAGCCCCATCTTTCTGCTCATCCTCTTCTCAGGCTGGTTTGTGTTTGCAGTTTCCCTTGCTGTGGATTTTAAATCTGCCTGGGGCATGCGCCCCAACCCTGGCATTCAGAGCAGCTCTCAAATACTGCTGTTCATTACTCTAAAAAAAATAGAAATTATGTGAATGTCCTCTTCCTAAATAACCTGTTATCTCAAGTGAGGCTAAATAAAACATTACTTGGGCAAGCAAAGGTGAGGGTAAAGTCTACAGTTATTTTATTGCTTGAAAGTTTTTCCAAGCAACTTTTTATTTCTTTGAAATTCTACTGAATTTGTGGGAGTATGACTGTTCCTGTTATACCTCATCAATTAGAAGATTTTATTTTTCGAGTCCTATGTCTAAGAAACTTGAAATATTGGGTTGTTAGAAATGGTTGGCTAGAAGGTGTTATGTATGAGGGTCCATAGACCAAATGATCATTTTGACTGTGCTGACTTCTAATAGGGACCCAGTCAAACACTAAAATTGAAGCCAGAACTAATTTTGTAATGATGGCTTTTAATTTTTGTAACATTTTCTCACATGAGCTCTTGAAGCTTCTTTTCACCACTCAGCACAATTTGACAGCTTCAGCTGTTGTCTGACATGAATGTAGTAAAATCCACTGTATGGCATTTAGAGGGAGAACTTGTTGAAGAAAGAATAGTAGCAACATTATTTTGCAGCAACAACATCAAAACCAAACATCTCAAAATGAGATGTTTGCCTTTCTTACTGTGCAAAATATTGCAAAACTGTAGTTAAGCATGCAGATAAGAGGAATTATTAGCCTGCTAAGAACAGTGGCCTGTAAATGCCTAACCCAGACACTTAAATTTCAGTAGTAGCTGGCAGTGGTGTTGCCAGTTGTATCATTATCTAAATGAAAATGCAGCTCCCACATAAGTGTGCAGAAGCTTAGTTTCAAAGAGCCTGAGGTTAGCAAAGGTAAATAATTAAACCGGGGAAAAAACATGTGATATATTTCTACATATCAATAGAGGCAGCTATTGATGCTGATATAAATCACAAGTGACTCACCTGAAGATTCCTGAGACCCCATCTGTTCATTGTTTTTATAGGATAACATTTCCATGCCAGGGAACTTACAGACTTGGGAAAGGTGGTTTCAGTGAAATCAGTGTATCCTATATTGGTTTTGCTGGCATTTGAGAATAGGGACGAATGTCAGTGTTTCAGTACAAGGTCACTGCTGGAGATGTGAGAGAGATTTATCCTAAGCTGGTCATAGCACCAGTGGTGTGAGTAAATAAATAGGTAAGGATTTTGAAAAATCCTTATTTTCTTTTGTTTCAAGTCAAGTTTCATTAACTTGAGCTCAGCTGGCTATTTGATAATCACTCTCTTCCTTATTTCCTTCTTCCAAGTGTAATTAATTGAAATGGAAAAAAAATGGAAAAAAAAAAAGTATGTAATCTAGGAATAAATTTACATGTGGATACAGCGTGTGGTGGTACTTTGTCTTCTGTAGGGGTCAGTTAATTGCTAAAGTATAGTTTGGAGAAAAAGGAAGATCAGAGGGAGAAAATGAGCAGTCATTATTGCTAAATGAGACTTAGCATGAATGAGCTCAAATTTGCTAAAAACCTCTGTTTCTGTGTGTGGAAAACTAGCACATGTATTAACCCTTGTCCTGCAAATGCACTGGAGTCTCTCCATTGCCACTGCCTGTCTTGGCACAGGCTTGTCTGGAGTTGTCTCTGTTTCACAGAGAGGAGCTGAGATACAGGGAATCAGCTTTGCATTCATCTCCTCTTGAATGACTCAAAGAAATCACACACTGGCCAGATTGGCCACCTGAAACTTCCCTCTGTGTGCCTTGTGCACTTGCCCTGATGTAAGAGCTGTATCTGGGGCATGGCCAGAGTGTGTAACACCCTGCTCTCCACTGGCACAGCTCAGAGCAGATCCCATGCTGGCTCAGCCTATGCCAGGCTCCAGTCATCATGAAGTGAGCAATTCCTTGGGCAGGGCTCTTCCCACTGCTGCGTGCCAAACCAAAACCAGCACAGCACAGGTTAAGGATTATTCTGCTCTGCCTTTGCTTGTCCGTGTTAATGAACAGCCCTGTGGTTTGTCCCAGGAATACTCACAGCTTTGCCTACCTGAATGTGAAAAGCATCTTTCCATAAGTCACACAGCAGGCTGGAATGGGAAAAGAAATTAAAGACTTGAGTTCTGTGTTGTTATTTCATTCCATTATGTTGTGCCAGTGCTAAGATCCAGGAGCATTAAAACAATGTGCTGGTTTACTGACCAAATACCACCCTTCCTTTGCTGTGTAGGTCACACTGTGGAATTCACAGAACTGGCATGTGGAAAAAAAAAAAAAAACCAAAAAACAGGGCTATGCAAAAACCCGGGAGAGGGCAAGAAGAAAAGGAAAATGAGTTGAGCAGGCATCATACCTTTGTTTAAGATAAACAGACATATTTTCTCCCTGTGAAAATTTCTGTTTCCCTCACCCCCTCCCCAGTGAGTAACTCCACAGTTATCTGGTTTGATTTTTATAGAGCTACTGCAATTATTTTAGATGTAGAAAAGGGCTAAAATATGGATCTTTGTGTGTGCCAGAACACCAAACTGAGCTCTTATGGCATCACAGGTGATCTTTGCCTGTCTTTTGGTGTAAGTCAAATCTTTACAAACATCATGGCTTGCATTTTTGTGCCCATAAGAGGGACAGTTCCTTTAAATATTGTCCTCTGCTTGTCTTGTAATTACAGTTGTTCATGGTATCTGATGTCTATTAAGTGAGAAGGGCAGTCATAATGCATTGAGTCAAGATTTGAGCTGGTGGTTTCACCTCATGTCATTTTGTTTTACAGATACTCTTTGCCATTTAAATGTTCCTTCTCCATGTAATCGCTCTGGATATTTGAATGTTGGCATCAGTAGGGAAAGTATTTTCTCTCCATTCCATGAGTGAATGTGAATGAGGTGAGGATTTCATTCAATGAAGACAGCTTTGTTGAAAAGGATTAGTTACTTTCATTTATTGTTAGCATAATTAGCAGTTCATAAGAATGATTTCACAGGCCGTTTCTTTGTGACAATGACCAAGGCAAGGCTTTCTAGATTGCAGTGAGAATGTCTGATTTACCATGATACCCACAGATATGAAGAGCCAGCAGTCACAGAGCAGTCAGCAGTAGCTTTCTTGCATAATTTTATTTTTCTTTCTTTTTTTTAATAGTATGTCATGTAGCATGTCTTTTATTTCTTATCTTAGTGGACGTTACAGTTTTTAATATTTGTATTTTGGTGGCATCTAGAAATTTCAGTCAGAGGTTGTGAGCTCATTGTGCTAAGCAGATGGATTGAATAGAAAAAGACAAGAAAGCTGAGGAAATAATCACTCTTTACTGCTGACAGTACTCTCCAGGGTAGGTTTCAAAATAGCTCAAGAGCTGTGTAAAATTAATAAGCTGTTCCGCATGTACTGAAATCCTCTTTCATATTACACTGGCGTGAGGGATCTCTGTAGAGGGGAGGGGGCTGCAAATAAGATTTGCAAGAGGACGGGGCTGAAGATTGTCCCTAAAAGTCCAGATTTTACTGAATGCACACTAAAGATGTGTACCAAAGTGTCCTGGATGGAACTTGTCCACTACAAATTGTCTGCATTGATGAAGTCTGTTTAGTCCCGCAGAGCAAGGTTTATTGGGCATAAAATTCGAATCAGTGTCCTTTTGTTTCTTTGTCATCTTTATAACTTTCTTCACTCATAGCAGAAAGAGATGAGAAATCAGGGAGCATTACTCTTATCTAATAGAAATGTAATATTAATGAGATATTTTAGTAGATCTTGGAGGTACTAGGTCAATTTGTATTCTCTGATGTAGAAAGATGTTTCCTCAAGCTCTCGATTTGCAGTGTGGTATTAAGTTTTTAATTTTGTGAGGTATTTTTAAAATGTTATTTTTTTATACAGTATAGTTTTGGTACATATATGCAGTAGAAAAACTAAAAATAAAGGTGTAGCACTGAATCATAATTAGAAAGGAAAAAAAAAGCATTACCTGTCATGGAGAAAACCCTGAAATAATAAATGCTGCCATCACATTTTACTACTATCATAAATAATTATTCAGCACATGTCCATAGGCTCAATTTATTGTATCATATTCACTTAAATGTGTTTATGAAACGATCCTTCTGCACACACATGCATTTTATCAAATTTTAGATTCCTTGATAAATGGCACAGACCTTTTTTTGCTATATGGCACAGTCTGTCATACCTCTAATCCAATTTTGAAACAAAAGTATTCTTAGATCTTCCTCTAATAAGGCTATTCATCTTGCTACAGTTATTCCTCCTTTGCTTATTTTCTTATGGAATGGATTAAGATTTAATAATGATGTATTTCCTAATAAACAGAGCTAGAGGACAGCTTATTCCATTACCTTAGTTATACCCTAGTTACATCTTCACTGAAACCCATTAAATATTCTTGGACAGTACTAAGCAATATATAAAAGCTTTCTTGTTTTTGATTTGAGCAGAGACATCAATCCAAATGTTCTGAGTTATATTGCATAATTGTCAAGGAGTTAAATATGCATAATGAAGGTATAGTAGTTAAAATGTATTGGTATATATCTAATATTTATAGATAATCCTTTTAAAGAAGTCAGGATGTATTGCCATGTTCAGTCATTCTATCTTAATTCTAAATCATGGCCTCTGTGTTTTCTTTTGCAGTCAGTCAGTCAAAGACCCGTTAGAACGTTTACCTTGCAGCTTTGCAATTTTAATTATCTGATAAAGTGGTAGGGGAAAAAACCATTAAAATTTCTCAGTTAAGTTCATATCTTACTAATAGTTTTCCAGGAAATAGAATCCAAGATTGTAACAGATTTGAGAGGACTCTCCAGTTCCCTGCTTGTTCTTTGCATTTCAGATTTGGGTCTTTAGGTCATGTCACCACTGGCACTCAGTTAATGATTCAAATTGTTGTGTTTTGGCCAGTAAACTTGTTTTAGGTCTCATTTCAATACACACTGACTGTGGCAGATTCACTAATGCAGTGACATTATGCACAATAAACTCTCTGATATCATTACTCAGATACTCTCAAAATAAAAAAATAAATATGGCTAAACTTTAACATTGCATGAAGTTTCTGCATCCTGTGTTCACAGTGATTGAATAAGCCAGGTCCTCAGCAGCTCAAGATGCTGCCAAGCCATGGCTTTCAGGTCTTTTCATCAGGCCTGGCTCTGAGGTGTGTCTGTACCAGGAGATGCAGAGGATGCTGCTGACTGTGATCAGAAGCACCTAGGTCAGATCCTTTCCTAACAGAGACAGTTGGAAACTGTATTCTGCAGTGTTTCATGACCACACCTTCCAGGAAGGCTTCGAGTTAGGTTTGGTATCTACATTGCTTTTTAAAACATTTGTGCTGGTAGACCTGTTGAAGAGGCAGGGTGTGGGAGAAGGGATACAGTTGACCTTGCCCCTGATAAGTAACAGCTGTGTTAATTATCCAATGCAGCCTCTCCCCAGTGAGTCCCAGCTGTAGTCAATAAAGGTAAGTGTGATAAAAGGGAATAGGTTAGCTGGTGAAGGGGTCATCATAGAGGGTCATGAAGAAGGAGGATCCTGGGGAGAGAGAATGGCTGATGTGATGTCAGTCTGGGTGTGCAGTCAGAGCCTGTTGTTGGAACCTGCAGTCGCAGTCTAGCCAGGTAAAAGTCTGCAGTTGGAGTCTGCAAACTAATCTGTGTAGTCAGAGTTTAGCAGGAAATAACCAGCAATCAGGGGCTGCAAGGAAAACTTAGAGTAGGAGCTGCTGCAGGCAGAGTCAGTGAATGGTTGGAGTCAGGATGGCTGAGCTGTGAAGAGGAATAAACCAGGCTTTTTTCATGCTGTGGCAAACAAGGAGTCTGTGTCTTGGCTCATTTCTGCCCTCTAAGAAGAGGGCTGCTGCAACAGTAGGGCTCTTCAAATGTCAGTGAGAGTTATCTAAACAAGGTGTGATTGCACCAGTGGATAAAACTTCCTCTTCATTGCTACAAACTCCAGAACCAGGAGAACACTACTGGTGTCTCAGTGAGCTACAGCTCTCCTTCCAGCCTGACCAGCATCCCCAGCTGATAGCTGGGGAGGGAAGCTAATGCCTCACAAGATATGTACAGTCCCATTTAATTTAAGAAAGGAGACAAAGGACCTTCACTGTTGCTTGTTTTATGTTCCTGGGAATCTTATATAGCAGTAGAGGCTTTCATGGATACAAATTGTATAGAGTAAACATTATTACCCAGACAGGCAAATGAATTAACCCTGAAGTGAAAGCTACACGTACTGAAATATTATCCAGGTATTTTAGCAATTTAAAGGATGTCATTTTATATGCTGGGTATTTCTTAAATGTTCCATTAATTTAAGAACTCTTTATATAAATGCTAATTTAATTAAAATGTCTTTGTATTTTAAGTATAAATGAAAACAACAGGCTAAAGCCTTGCTGGAAGTTAGCATGGACCTCTACTTATGCATAGTTTTTGTTATCTTCTGCAGCACTCTCTTTCTTTTTTTTTCTTTAAATGAACAATATGCACGAACATTTCCTGTCTCTTCTTTTAAAATTTCTTATAACAGAGTATTTTTGACAGGCCACTTTTGCTTTCAGAATTATAATTTCTCCCACAAATGCTTAGTAAGAATAGCAAAACACTGTGTTTTAACTTGGTAGGCATGATGATGATACCAGTTGGCATTTAGCTGTCCCATATACTAATTCATGCATGTGGAATACAATGATTATACTTAGATTTTTTTGTCTTTTATCCAGTCCCTATCAGAGAAGATGACTTTAAATGAAAAACAGTTATAACTTTTGTTTTCCTTTTACCGATAATTCTTTATTGAGAGAAGAAAATAATTCTTCACCTCCTATGTAAATATGTTTTTTCTGAAAGTACACCTACATAAGGGCCAAATCAGTCATTTTCAGGTGTGGTAAATATGGTAAGTTGGGAGCCTTGAAGGACAGCAGAGTCTGTAGAAGAGGCAGACTATCCATGGGATTGTGTAGACGTACCAGATACCCCAGTTTCACCACCAATAATACCATTCCCTTGTTTAGATAATTTCCTGGTTCTGCTGTCTTCACCTGTCATCTTCGGAAACTTGTGCTGGATTCAAAATTATGGGCTTCTTGAAGCAGACTAGTCTTCAATCATGCCAATGTGTGTATATGGATGCATTTGTGTGTGTGCATTTTCCTTTTAATAAGGATTGTGTCATGATTCAAACCCAGGCACCAAGCAAGGCCCTCACTCACCACCAGTGGCATGGGGGAGAGAATAAGTAGAGTTAAAGTGACAAAACTCGTTGTTTGAGGTAAAGATGGTTTAATGCATGACACTTGCCTTTAAGTAAGACAAAAGTAATGCATGCAAGCAAAGCAAACCAAGGACTTTGTCCACCACGGGCAGACAGGTGTTCAGCCATCCCCAGGACAGGAGGGCTCCAGCACATGTAACTGATTTGGAGAGACAAATGGCATCCCTCTGAACACCCCCCTCTTCTTCCTTCTTTGCCCAGCTTAATAAGCTGAGTGTGATGCCATATAATATGGACTGTCCTCTTGGACATTTAGCTGTCCCAGCTGTGTCCCCTCCCAACTCCTTGTGCACCCAACTGCTTGCTGGTGGGGTGGGATGAGAAGCAGAAAAGACCTCAACTCTGAGTTAGCCCTGCTCAGAAATAACCAAAACACCCCTGAATTACCAGCACTATTTCCAGCACAAATCCAAAACACAGCCCAATAGCAAGTACTAGAAAGGAATTGAAGTCTATTCCAGCCAAAACCAATACACATTGCAAGCATTAAGACAATAAGACATTATTAAGATAGCTAAGGTAGATATGCTGTTGAAATGTTTAATGAGCCAGATTCTGATCTCCTGTATTCTGAACAATTAGACTTTATTTACTTGTGTCTTCTCTCAAAAGCTGCCTTTATATAAAGAGGTATGACTTCAGCTTTCTATGTGTTCCAAGTAATTGCACAACAGTATTTCCATGGAGTATTTGACCAGGGCAGGAGTGGGGAGTTAGTTTTAGTGCCAGTTGTTCTCAGGCTCCCCATTGGTAAATGAAAAATTCTTCTATGCCTCCTGTAGGGCTGGTAACAATCCTTAGTAAGATATTTCATGAATGAATGGATAAGGAATAATATTCTGTAATTATTATTTAAAAGGGGATTTACATGTGTTGTTCTGAAGTCAGGCATTTGCAACCGTGTCATCTACTGCTTTAAAATATGGTTAAGCCAAAGGGTCAGCAACAGCATCAGGATATTATTTTTTCAGGGATTTTAATATCTTGACTGTGCAGGAATCTCTCATTCCCAACTGCAACAAGGTGTGTTTTTGTGTTTTTTCTTTTTTCTTTTTTTTTTTTTTTTTTTAATCCCTCTAACAATAGAATATAGTAAAACATGCATCTGTTAAGTCACGTTTGATCTTTCATATTTTGGGTATCTGTGGTGGGAATGATGAAGTAGCTGCTATGATTCTATAGCTCATTGATACATAAGCATGTTTGAGAAGACAGGCTGAGTTTAGATCTAGGTCTCCTATGTCTGAATTGACTAGAGGAAAACCTGAAATTGCAGCATGGGTTCAGAGCAATAGTGACAAATAATTACTGTTTCCAGAAGGGAGAAAAAAGGTTTATAATTTCACATGTGCTGTTAGTGCATGCACTAGTGTTGCCCTTTGTACTATTGTAGGAAGGATCTTTTCCCTCCTCTAGCTTGGGAGATTTCTAAGTACCTGTATAACATAAAATTCTTTTTGGCTTTTTTTCTACTTCATGTTCACAATCAAATTCTCTTATAATGGGTGTTTAAGTGTCCATAGAAGACTCATAGCCCTGATATTCATTTAGCAGAAGAAACATGGAAGTATCACCTGTGTACGTTGTTAAAGGCTCGTTTCCATTCGAGGGTCAGAAAAAATGATTTTTCCACAGCAGATAGGATAGAAAGTGCTGTTTCCAGGTTCCATAATCAAGACAAATACAACTGCCTGTTGCCATGCACCATATATTTTCCACATTATAGTAATGGATGCACTGCTGCCACCTGCTATGTCAGGACTTCCAGCTAATTGGAATAAGTTATGTGTGTTCCAGTTACACTTACCGTCTATAAAAGGCTGCTTTGTCCTAAACTAGATAATAATTTTTGATGGATTTCCTTATGGTAGAAGATACTGCTGTACTCTGGTGAGAACCATTGTTTTTCATAAATGCAGGTGTTTTCTGCACATATTAAGGCTTTAGAGAGGATTCTTTCTTCCTGAGCTTATGCTAAGGTATAGGTGGTATTCAGTGAGGTGATATGACCTAAATCCAGGTATAGTAAATCCTGAAAGGGACATAAATAGATGTGGCTAAGACTGTACTGTACCAGACAGCACTCATGGATGCTGCCTGAAAAACTGCTAAGTGCCCTGCTGCTGCTTCAGCCTTGGATCTTTCATAGTTTCATCAAAAGCTGTTACATCCTTCAGTCCCTGCAGTAGGGTTCAGGCCGTATGAATCAGAGGTGAGATAACTGCAGGGGTAAGAAGCTCCCCTGAGTGTGCAAGGTGTGCCCTGTGCAGCACAGTCCACTTGACCTGTTGGGAACATGGCAGAGCCTCTGCTGCTTCAGCTTCACCCAGACAGGTGGGAATTGTCCCCAGGATCTTATAAAATGTGTGACATTCCTCCTGTGCTTTCTCTGAATTTCTCTACATTGTTTTTTTCACTGCGGTTGCAATCTCATCTTTTCCAGGCAGGTGCAATCTTGTCTTAAGGTATAAGTGTGACATCAAAAATCCTAAGTGTGGTACTTTTCAGATGAAATCAGTTTTTGGAATATAAATCTAACTGGAATTGGTACCTGCTGGTTGCAATCTAAGTCTACACTCATGTAACTCAAGAGCTGGAGCTGTATGACTACCAGAGCACAGTATGTACAAGTTTTAGAACAAGTTCACCTATAGTTAGTGATTTATTACTTTTGAAAGCTATCAGATCCCTGTGCTTTAATGATTCTTAAATACTCAGGGCTGCAGAATTGGCATGATAGAGTGACAAAGGGGGTTTAATTGTAAGTGACCCATTTTTGCTCCTGTGCTCCGTCTGGAGAGCAAGTATTTCAGCTCCATCAGGAGGCCTATATTATTCAGAGAAGAGTTCTTGCTTTTTCCTCTTAGATGCCTCACTTGGTCCCAAACCTGCTGAAACTGCAGGTTTTATTCTGCAAACCTTTACCTTTCTTACTTCAAAAGTAACTGGAATGGTCTCTTTTCTTTGTCCCTTTTACTCCACCAAAATTTTCCGCTTCCTTTTTTAGATTAAGTGGTAGGTGATCCTCAAGTCTTTGGCCAATTATCATCATAAAAACCAGGCTAGCTATTCTGTTAAAGAAAATAGAAGAGTGTATGATTGTGTGCTATGAAAATATGAGAATATTCGAATTTATATTTTATAGTGAAATAGTTTAGTATCTTTTAGCACTCATCGTGATGGCAATAAGGGAAAAAATAGAGACATTGCACAGAACATAAAATGATAGAATTTTTAATGTTATGAATGTCTTTTGTACCCCTCCATGTTCCATCTCGGTGTCATGACAATACCATTTAGTGTTAGCCATGCCTAAATAGTAAGGATAGATTTCAGAAAGCAAACTTCACTCTTAGAGGCTTCTTGTGTCAGGAAGAAAACTTCTCTAGTACCTTCTAATATTTGATACTTGTTTTGAGTATCTCCATTGGCTCATTGAGGAACAGTTTTGCAAAAGAGCTTTACAAAACACAGGAAGATAAACTTTTTTAAAAAAACTTCTAGATGTATCCTAAAACCAGCTCCCTTAAATCTGTGAATTAAGCACGTGCACAGGAGGACATGTGCAGATTTGTGAAATAGTCAGTCTTGTTGGTTCAAAATACACTTACTAAATAAATACAAATTTATTGTTTTCCTGCATAAATTGTTTTCCTCCTGTATTTATTGTTTTCCTCTGTTGACCTATTGTGGTATTATAACTCTGGTTGAGTGTTTGCTTGTGTTTTTAGTAGACAGTTTTTGTCTGCAAACTTGATTAGATAATTTTTAGAAGGAACTGGGATGCGAAATGCATGAGCCACTTTAGCAAATTTGGGGCAGCTATTTAATTGCTAGTCCAGCAAGTCTTAGCATTTTGGTACAGTAGGTTTTGTCATCTGTAAGTGTTAGTAAAAATGGCTATTAGCCTAAGACTGGCAATGTCCTGGCTGTGATTAATCATTTTCCTTTAAATGGGATTAATATTTTCCCTTTAAATCTGTGTTAATCAAAGACTTAGTTATTTTTTTTTAAAAACTGAAGGATCTGAGAAATGCCCTTTGTCTTTGATCATCTCTTAAACTTGTAATTAAAAGTATCTAAAGCTAATAAGTTTTTTTTCTCCAAAAGTTTGCCAAAATGGAAGACTCTAGCTAGATTAATTAATCTTTGCTCTTGCTGAGAGCAGAATGTATAGACTTGGAAGACTGAGAGTTGCAAAGCTTTTTTTTATACTGAAATTCCATCTAGATTTGCAGAGGAGTTTGGGTTTAGAAGGGGATGCATTCAGACTTCTCTTTCTCAAGCATTTTTAGAAATTGTTTTCACCAGGCAGGAGCTGGGAAATAAAGATTAGGAAAGGACCACAAAAATGTTTATGTTCCTTTTTTTATTTCATCTGCAAATCTTCAAAAAATTACTGCGCTAAGTCACTAAACATTCTCCCACTTGAATGGGGGAACCTTTGAGTCAAAAACTGTTTATTCTAGTTGGATAGACAAATAAAAGTCTAATTGCATAGAGAGCCAATAACAGCCTTCCAGTTTCTGAAGGAGTTCTGCAAGGAAACTGGAGATGGACTCTTCAGAAGCTGCAGTCATAGGACCAGGAGTAATGAGTTCAAACTGAAAGAGGGAGATTTGAGCTAGATTTACTGTGAGGGTGGTGAAGCACTGGAACAGGGTGTTCAAAGGAGTTATGGATGCCTCATCCCTGGAAGTGTTCAAGACCAGGCTGGATGAGACCCTGAGCAATCTGGTATAGTTCCTTGCCAAATTCCAATGGCAGGGAATTTGGAACTAAATGACCTGTAAGACCTCTTCCAGCCCAAACCATTCTACGGCTCTTTATCCATTCTATTCCAGTTTACCATGTTTTGTCCTTTTTATCCTTTCTTCAGTCCATGCCAGGGATTGTATTTTTCTGCACCATTTTGCTCACAGTGGCTCCAGAAGAAGCAGTGGCTCAAGAAATCATTCCTGTCCAAGGAAAGGTCCCAAGGTGTATTACTACTAAAATATTCATTCACCTAATTCATATTCCATGACTCACAATTCTAATGAGGTTCTGGTTATTCATGCAATAGTTATTCATAGATTATTCCCTACTTATTAAGAGACAACAACACTGGGCTGTGATGCTTTTGTAGAATACTTGCAGAAATCAGTTCCTCTTAAAATATTTACTTCACATGCAATAGTTTACCTCTTGTTTGCTTTATGAATGCATGCTCTGAAGGTGAGCAATATAAGACAGGTAAAAACCCAGCTATGGAAATGTGTGTTGAAGATGCACGTGATAGCCCTGGAACACTTTGTCTTGGCTCATTTTGCAATTTTACACAAGGAAAGGGACTTATCACTCCATAGATATTGAGAGGATATCACAGTTATGGTGATTCACATATTGCAACTCTGGCATAATAGAGAAAGAACTATATGTAGAATGAAGTAATGTGGGCTGAAATAAAGTAATACAGGACAAGAACTGAGACTGGCATTACATTATTCTGTGGAACAGAATCTGGAACTGCTGCAGGGGAATGAATGCATGATACATAATATGGACCACTATATCATGTAGATTATTTAATATATTGAAACACTGATGTATAATGCACTATTGAAATGAGGTGTATAATGTGTTTTCCATAGAGAGAATTTTCTTTCAGTCCTCCTCTCTTAGGCATGGACGTAGTAGAATATACTGTGCTAAAGAGTAGCTGACCTTGCCTCCATTTACAAAAGGAGAAGAATCTATAAATGAGCTGTTTCATAAAGAGAACTATGTGATTAAGAAAATTGGTTTCCAAAAGTAGCAGCATCACAGTCGAATCAATCTTGGTCCCAATCAAAGGGCATACATTTATTTTCTCTGAGCTGTGTAATAATATTTTGACAGTTTCAGTGCTCAAAAAAAAAAAAATTAGAATCATTGCATTTAAGAAAAATTGAAGCTATCAACAAGGAGAGCTTATTTATGTGGAATAAACATTCGGTCAACAAAAAAGCTTTAATTTTAAAGTTTTTACCCTGGACATTTTTTTCCCTGGAGATTGGTTGCATATAAGCTGCATCAGTCTGCCCACGTTCTGTGTCCAATTAGGTTTTCTTTAAATTAGTAAGTAGTATTTTTTCATGCCATCCCATTGATTTATAATAACTGTAGGCTTAATTAAGAGCAACTTTTTTTTTTTTTTTAAGAAATCAAGAAGATCAAGTGGAATCACTTACCGTTCTACTTAAACCAAATATAATGCCTTACTTGTTGAAACTGGAAAAATTGTCCCAAAGGATTATTAAATGCCTTTTACAGTTGTGAAAAAGATCTTGTGTTTTTAACAAATACATCCATAAAGAATTTTCACACATTTATAAAACCTGTTGCTAAACTAGGGAGAAGTCTTGTTTCTTCATGTAGGTGACTGAATGCTTCAGGAGACACGTCTCCCCCAAGGCACTCAATTTAAATGCCAGCCTATTTAATGTATTCTGTAAGAACCAAGGCACAGCTTATAAATAGAACATTAAAGCGTTTTTATATCCTGCATGTTGGCTAAGGATTGTACTATCGGTAATTTTTTTCAGCTATTGTGTTTCACTCGTGTTTGGATGTATTCAGCTGTAGAACGGGTTGATTTGTGGCGAGTATTTGGGGTGTCTTAGGGAAAAATGAGGCTCTTTCACCAGCTGGATGTGACTCCTGATCAGTGCTTTTTAAAGTGAGTGAGTTTATCAAAATGCAAGCTGAGAGACATGTCTGTCTCATCCAGTGGTGCATAGGGATGAATAAAATGGGGTAAGAATTCTATAGACTTATAGAATCATTTAGGCTGGGAAAGATCTTTAAGATCATGAAGTCCAACCATAAACCTAACTTTGACAAATAGCATTTTTGAATAAAAGTGTCCAGGTTCAAAAAAAGGAACTGTTTAAATTCTGTACACAGTATATGTTGCAGTTGGTAGACAGAGCTGAATTATATATGAAGATATAAATAAATTTATACTCTGAGGATCCTCCCTAATCCAGAGCCCATTAGAGTCAAAGTAATAATCTTTGGATCAAGGTCCTAAAGGACAACTCAGTGGCGTTATTGTATGGTCTGCAGAAATCCCAATAGAGTAGCTCTTAAAACTAGACTGCTTGCTTTTTGTTTTTCCTTTCTGTTTTCATCTCCCAGCTTCTGTATTTGCTTTTCCAGTGCCTATTTTTTTTCTCATACCTTTTACGTTTTTGTTTGCTACTGACTAGCCCCAACTTTTTTTTCAACCCTCTCTTTGCTTCACTTTGTTACTCCATCTCGTATTTTCAGTTCTTATCTTTAGGAATAACATTTCTTACCTTTTTCGAATGTATAAACCTCCCTCTTAGCTCTGTGCCTTCAACTGCCCTACAAGATCAGTTGGGAGCCTCTCTCTCCACTAGAGCTGAGTCCACCTTAGAAGTAAAGAGGTGCTGAGGCTCATTCACTCAGTTTCAAAAGAATGCTTCAGATGCCCCATTCAATTTGCTGCTTTGCTGGTTCATTGCATTGACCTGGCACAGGATAGAGTTTTCCAAAGTGCTGAAGTCATCTGAAGAGTCAGAGGATATGTCTACATGGGAAACCAGGGTGAACTGGGCTCACTTTCTGAAGGGATCAGAAGCCACATGGCCTAGCAGCAAGACTCAGTAGCCTCACCCTGTGCTAGGCAGGGTTTCTGGATGCCACCAGGTATGTGAATTTTTAACTGCTGGTGAAAAACTCTGTCGAGACACCTTATGTGTAATGTAGGAATGCATATAGCCCAGGTCCTAAATCACTTCTGTAGGTGGCTTGGGTGTCCTTTCAGAATTTTGTCTAAAGGTGTAAATAGCCTTTTTCAAAAGAAATAAACTGATTTGGCTTAATAATTTGGATTAATCATTATGAGTTGGAGAGTTAGGCAATGTTAGTTAGCTATCAATTTCTAATGTAGATCCATACTTTAAATGACATGATGTACATGGGTTTGTATGAGATGGTTGAGGAGTGAGGCAGAGGAACAGGAAGCAGGATTTTGTGAAGTGATTACTCTGAAACCTACCCAAGTCAACAGAAAATGTTGTTAAATTCTCTTGAAAGGAGGAAAAGAGAAAATTCCTTCAATATATTTTAAAATCCCACAACATTTTAATCAGGTAATTTGGGGTCAATTTCTTCCTCCTTTCATGAGGAATGTACATTGACTTTCAAGGACTGTGCTGTAATGGCAACGTGTCATTTTTAACTGAAATCAGCTGAAGGACACAGAGGGTTTCTAGAGGAGCAGGAACATGAAAAACATGCCTGGGAAACTGTGAGCAACTATGTTCTTTCTGAGTGGAAGAAATAGGGATCTCAATTAACAGAAATCTGCTGGTCCCATTTTTTTACTGCAGTATTAAGATTAGCTGTAATTGAAGAGTCTCGCTCATTCCAAAATTTTGTGTGTGTTCTATAGAAATAGAGTTTGATCAGCACACACCATGAATCTGAAATATTCTTCATTTCAGCCTTCATCACAGTTTTGGATCTAATGAACTGTCTTTTATTTTGAATGAAAACCTTATCAGACTGATATAGTTGAATAGATATTCACACTTATGGATAAGGAAGATATGGCCGAGTCCTCTCTAGAAGAATTTAATGCAATAGATTGTGCGTAAAAACATCCTGCAATCTTTTAGAGATTGAAAGAAGACAGTTTCAGCTTTAAAATATTTTCAGTATTTCAGCAACACCCTTCATATAACATCACGCACAACCTGTAGCATCTCTTTTTTTTATTGTCTCCCTTCTACCTGACCAAGAATAAAAGGATGCAAATGGAAGTTTGCCATAAATAGGGAGTATGTTGTTGAGATTTTTCTATTAATTTTGTCTTCATCGGTAGCACCAAAAGCCCCTCCTCTTGTAGTTTTCATGTGTTGTCTTTTTTCTAGAAAGTAGAACAGTTCATTTCTCTTTAATTAAGGTTAAGAAAAACCCAAAATCAGAAAACATGGAAATTTTGTGGGGTTTGTTTGGTAGACCCTTAAATCACGAGTAAAACTGGTTGTGAGTATGGAGTTACTCCACATTATATCATTAAATCTGTTGCACAGAGTTTTCTAATTAAAAGTATGATACAGTAATATATCATGAAGTCATTTGATAAATATAGAGTACTCTAGTGCCTTTGCATTTTGAACAGGTGCTGTTCAAATATGTCTAAACCATCTCCACATAAATTAATTTTCCTCAATATACAGTAGCTCAGGGTTTTTATTGGCATGATTTTATTATTTTTGTCACTTCTGGGACTTTTTTTAGTGGCTTTGTTTATTATTTTTCTCATACTGTTTAACAAGGTTGATATTTAGAATATGCAACTTTATTTGTATAGTGGATTTGTAATTAAAGGTAATCAGACCATTTGCTATCTTGATGAAGCTGAACTGCATACAAAATAGGAGAGACTGACAGCAACTCATTCTCTTTTCTGTAGCAGTGACTAGTAGTAGTAGTAGTTATCACTAAATCTGAGCTATGTTTCCTGGCTAATGTACAATATATTCTTTCTATGTTTCAACTGACGTGTGTAAACCATATAACATCTGAAATATCTTAAGACTAAGATTTAGGACTTTGTTCTCTGAGGTGGTAAATGTGCTTTAGTGTAGGGGTGTCAGGTTAAAATGTTGGTCCTACTTTCCAAAGTGGGGAAAGAACTTCTGTACATAAAAAAGTCAAATGTGTCATGACAACGACTGAAGGTGTTTTTTAGAATAACATTACAGGTGTTCTTGCAGCATAACAAGAAATACAATATTTATAAAATCACAATCTATATTATAAATTATAAATTTATTATAAAGCAAAATGTAAGTTTCTAAAAAATCTGAACTGGTCCTCAGTTTGCCACAAACTATTAGGCAGACAAGTGAAAAATCTGCCTACTGTGGATCTGCTTTATCTGTTTGAAATGAGCAGACATACATGAAACATGTAGGTGTATATATAGAAAATAAATGGAGAATAACAGACGTGAATTTATTCTTTCATCTTATTTTAGCTGACCTACTTTGAAATGTAGAAGAAAGTACTCCTTAAAAATTCAGTGTAGCACACACCAACTTCTCAATTCTCCCTATGTAGCTGTGTAACCACGTGAAATTGTGTTTAGTACAATTTTCTATTCACTTACGTGACAACGTGAAGGTTTCCTCCCCTTGCCCTCTTCTTTTTCTCCTATTTATTAATGACAGGAGCAAAGGATGGGCCATGGGGAAGATGAATGCCTTTAGCCATGGCTGGCCACTATTTTCCAAGGAACATTTCCATGTAGGTTCTTGTTTCCTTTAAAAAGCCTGGCTAGTGGGACACTCATAGCTTTCTCAGCATACTTCAAATGCTTTCTGTGCCAGTGAAATCTCATTAAGCAACTGTGATGTGTTTGCATTGTGCACTCACTACATATTTGCTTTGTATGGTCTTTGCTTGAGTTACAAGGATGATCCATGCTAACAGGATAATTTGCAAGTGTGTTTTTAGTTTTGCATTCCAACTCAAGGTGTTACTGTGCTTTTCTGCTACTGCTGAGTTAGTTAGGCAGTGGGATGGGGAGTTTTTGTTTTCTAATGTAGTGAGAGTAAATTGATATATGGATTTAATTACCTGCAAGGAATAGAGGCTTTTATGACGGATTCTTTAAAATTAAGTAGTATACGCAATTATAGAGAATCAGGCCTTCAGAAAACCAAATAAGAATGAGAGAGTGAAATTTTCTTCTCAAATGAATCTTCTGTCATACCTGTCTAGTCAGTGAAATTATGCTGGTGTGAAATAAATGCAGGTGTGCTCGTAAGCAGACTTATTTTTTCCAATTTTTCTGCTAAACACTGTACTTTCTAAAAGTTTCAAAATTAACAGGCAAGATGTTTTAAAGTGTAATTGGTAGTTAACTGCAACAAAAGGGACTTCCCAAAGTTTTGCTTGTTTTCTTCTCTTTCTACTTGTTTCTGCAGAGAAAGCTTGAAAAGGGAGCTAGAGTGAAGATAAAACTTGGGAAGCAAACTTTAAGTTTTGTTTATGTGTTTGGCTGATTACAAAAACATCCTTGGATGCAGTCTGTCATTGCTACAGGTTCTTTGGCTCTCATATCTTACAGATCTGACATAAATGGAGATCCACTCAGAGTAGCACATAGGACTAGGTTTTGCTCATCAGAAGAGCAATTCTTCTTAAATCCAGTTACCAAGAAATTCCACACTGGCAGCTTCCTGCATTAAAGGGCTTTTCTACAGTGTGAAGGTGACAGTCTGAGGATGTACTAATATTTGGTACTGTCCTCATTTACTTTGTCCTTATTAGTGGCTGAATTCCAAACCATAGAAATATCCCTCAAGTGGCCTAATAAAAGACTGGAGGTAATCTGAAGCAGGTGATTTACTATGCCTCTTTCCCAGGCCAGAGGAGAGTTACCATAAAGAAAGACCTTATATACACTCAGATGCTGGGGAAAACTGAAGTTCCATATTTTGTGGATTTTAGTGCACATAAGCAGTATCTTTAAAAAGCTGGCTGTGATACACATTTCAAATTTTACACCACAGCAGCAAAACTGCCATTCAAGGCACTGTAGTTCTTGCAATTTCCTTGTAAGTGAGAGAAGCATTGCCACTGAATTTAATTGCTCTGATGTATTGCTCTTGGACCTTCCAGCCACACTCTCCTTTCAAGTAAGCTTTCTTCTTTTTTTTTTTTTCTTATTTTTACTGGATCTTTAGCTTTTTCCCTTTGAGTCTGATTCTGTGCCATACTGGGTGTCTTCTGGGAAAAGCCAAATGCTTTTAACTCTGAGAGACTTTTCTGGATGTTGGATACACTTGGCATATCACAGGAAAGTGTCCCTCAAAGTTCCCTTTGATTCTGCAGAGTGGATAAGGAACAGCAATCATGGTGCATGTAAACCAAGAGATTACTCACACTATGACCAATATTTTATGTGGAAAACTATAGTTTACATTATAATACCTGCAATCTTTCCTAAGTTTTTCAAACTGTCTCCCTGGACAGCAGATAATCCTATATCTTCCTAATACACCCTGGCAACACACAGCCACAAAATGTCATGAAAGTAAATGGCTTTAATCAGTAACTTGCTTAGTGCCTTATTTTCAGTTTTCTCAGGAGACACTCTTAGACTTCAAAGTGTACAATGTATACAGATTGTGTTTTGTCTTTGCAGAGAACCTTATTTTCGTTAGGGATCCTTTTTTTTTTTTTTTCTTTTCTTACCTTGACCAAAGGATCTGTGTCATTAATTGGGCCAGTAATTTCTTGTCATATCATGCTAAGTAATGTGTTTGTTATGTGGTGCTCAATGGCTTCTTCAATTGTTTATTACACTTTGGGCAAATTGAGCAATTAAGTGCAACATGAATTTTTAATTGAGAAAAAAAGGTGGAGGAAGGAATATTCAGACAGTATTACAGTGGATTGGGTAAATTTAAATTTCCCATTACCTCATCAAAATGCCAGTACTTTATATGTATGCAGAAAAATTCATCCTGCTTTTTATAAATCTAAAACAGCCTAGAGAAAAGCTGTTATTTTATCGGAACAAATATGGGAAACAGTCTGTTCTTGTTAGAAATTACCTTGTTCAATCGTCTTGCAAAGCTGCCTTCTAGTTTTTAATTCAAAAATTAATTTCTAATGGTGTCTTACCAGAGTGAGCACTAACAGTAACTCTATTGTTCAGGAAACACCAATGCCATTTGAGATTCATAATTTTGCATGTAATTCTTTTCCTTTTTAAAAATTAATGAATTTACTAAGGATTAACTGATTCTGAAAAGCAGGGATTTATTTCCTTCCCGTCTGCTCCTTTCCAGTGACTTGATTCTATTGGAAATCAATCTTCATGGTGTACCTGCATATCTCTACCTGTAATTTGCTTCTCTTGCATATATGTACATGGAAATAAATGCATTATTTTCCTGACACAAATATGTCAGCTTTTTATGTGGCAGCAGTAATTTTGCTATGTTTGTGTGCATCATGTTTTGTCATGCATTCATTGTTTTGATTTTTTTCCTTTCAGCTTCTCCTCATTCTTATATTTAGCCTCTGAATAGTTTAGATTTGCTCTGAGAATTTTCCCAAGATGATCCTTTGGGTTCCTTGTGCTGATCTGAAAATTCTTGCTAGTATGGTAGAACTGAACAAGAGTCCTTGAACAAGCAGAAGGGACGCGAGGAAAAGAGGGGCATGATTTACATTAAATGGAACAGAAATTCTTGAAATTGCCACTTAGGCAAAAAACCCTTCCAAATATATTTGGTGTCAGTGTAAATTTTTCTCACATCAACATAAAGTGTTTCATATGTAGTTTGACCTTTTTACCTAACCTTTCCCAATTCTTTCAACCCAGTAATATAATCATCTTTTTTTTTCCCCAGTTGATGCTATTTATTGAATTGATACAAAATTATGAATTGTTCAGCCTCAGGTCTGAAAATTTTCTTGCATTTAATGTGAATTGGCAATTTGTTCATAATGTTCCCAGCACACCTCACTGCTGGGTTCTGATGGTGTGATATTTTGACTGGAATTTGGACTTAATACTGGGTTCCTTGTAGAGGTAGAGATAGAGGAGTGAAATACAAACAAATTTAATTACTTCCCTGAAGTCCAGGTTGAAACAAAAATGAACATTCAAGTTGTAACAGATTAAAACAGAGTCCTTGCCAAGTGCTGTTAATCATGAAAAAATTCTTCATCCCCTTGCACATTTTAGACAGTGAGAAAGTGCTTCTTTTTTTGTGCAAACCTAAGTGGCAAAGTTGTCTTTGTGCTAACCTGACCCACGTGTCACAGTAAATGTTACATTTTTGAACTTGAATTGCTAGTTAACCTGGATTTGAGATGTGGCTGTTGTATGTTTAGGCAGATCAGGGAGAAAAAAAAATAGTACAATCATAATACGCATAGTAATGTCCACAAGTTTTATCCTTGCTGCATGCCTTGTATACTGTGGGATACAATTTTCATTTTCAATGTCAACTTAAAAAAAACAAGTTAAAAAGTCCTTTTATTGTTAAAGGAGTCTGGCTTAGACTACATGATGTCAGCAAAACTATCTGGACAAGACTGAAATTATAGCTAGAGCTTCTCAAATAGCTCTCCTGTTCCCAGTTGTATCATTGTCTCAAAATTTTTATTTCCTGTAATCATCAGGACACAAATCCATTTATTGGAGAGGACAGCACTCTAATTTCTCTGGACTTGCATAAATTATGGCTGGAGTTATGGAACCCAAATCCTTTGGGAGACAAATTGAATACAAACACAGTGAGTGAGGACTTTGCATCGCTCCCGGTGTTTGTAGGACAGGGTGGTTTTGTTGCAGGTGTTAATTGTGGTGACCTATGGTGATGATGAGGGAAGTGTCTGGATGTCACTGCAGGGAAAGCTGGAGGACAGGGAGGACCAGCTGGCATGGAATGCACTGCCTGGCTGAGCAGTGAGCTACATGGGGAATCCTCTGCCTCACACGGGCCAGGGCTGCCTGAGTCATGTCCCGGTAACAAATCACCTTCCTGGTAAAAATGAAAAGTGTCATTGATGTAATGGGAGGCTTAAAAAAACCCCAAATGTTGGCATGACCTTTGTGTAAGTCTTCTGCCCAACAGACTGGTGGGACTTTTCCCAAAATGATTATTCCTAATCTCCCTTCACTTCCCTACTGCATCACTCTTGAAATGCCAGGCAAAAGGAATGATTCACAAATTACCTTTTTCTTCCCAGCAAGGAAATTAGTGCAGACTTCAGATGTAATTGATAACCAAAAAGGCTAGAGTAACCTTGGCTATTTCCCCCTTTGGCTTCTTTTACTCAAGTATCACTCTTGTTCCTGCTGTCACACCTTGGGTATGTGCTGTATCCACATTCCACACTGAGAAGCTTGATTAGGAGTTGTTCAGATACGATTCTTTGCTTATTTTGGAATCATCCTTTTTAAGAAACCCAAGTGGCAGAAACACTGAAAGCATGAAGATACCATGTTATCTAATAAATACAATATTCTAAAATCTCATACTGAGACATAAATGTTAAGGGAAAGAGCTGAAGCTTTCCATTCTTGCCCTCCATGTTGAATTTAATCTTACAGGAAAAGATGAGGTTAGATATTATCCAGGCAATTTTTACAATTCTGTATTCCACAGTGTCATGATGAAAAAGTAAAAAAGGAAAGTCCTTATTGATTTAGATCTAATTTAAAAATAGTGCAGCAACATTATCTCAGGGTTTCTTTATGCTGATGTCAAAAATGTAAACCATACTTTTGGAGTACATATGTGAAAACCTAAAAACAATTCCGAGGTGAATTGTAACTTTTAATCTTGTTTCTGCCTTTTCTGCCAAAAACGTAACTGTAAAAAATACTGTAAAAAAGCAATCTGGGCATCTCTGTGCGAGGAAATGTTTTTCAGGCTTTAAAGCACCTTTGCTGTCAGCAGCACGGTGGAAGAATGCAATATAGTGACTGCTGTCATTTCAACTCTCCTCTGTAGAGTTTTAGATGAAATATTGTATTAAAAGGTACAGTAAGTCTTTTATTGTTTTGCCATTCTGCTAGTTGGGAGATTCCCGTAGAGCCTGTGAAAAGTTTTGTATGCAATGAGTTTGCTCTTTGCCTTAATAACAAACACCCATAATTAATTTAAATCAGCATATGAGTTCCAAGGTCACCACTGCCATGGAGTTGTCTTTGGTTACATTCTGCTTTTGTTAAGGTGTCATCACATCCTATTGATCCTTCTCTGTCTGTGCTTTAAGACTTAAAAGCCAGGAGGAAGGCAGCATAGGCATCTTTTAAAAATGTAAGAAGACATTCTGTCCCCTTCCTTTATGATAAACACAGGTAGGTAAAACAATGGGACAGATTTTCAAGTGGTGTAGCAGAATAAAGCTGCAGTTATGTACACTTGAAGTTTCTAAGCACAGCTTTAAAAAAGGCTGAATTTGAATGAAAAAAAACTTTCTGTAGCTGAAAATATTTGGCTTCAAATCCTGAGTTTAATTTAATCTTCATTCCTATAGTGTCCTTTCCTAGAGAATATAGGTCAAGTAGGGGTATTTGCAAAAGGCAAATGTGCATTTCCCACAGTCATATAAACTGAGCTAAAAGCTGTCTTTTTTGGTCTTACTTTGGTACAGCATCCAGCAAAAGGAAATCATGTTAGGCACCATAAGAATGAAAATTGAAAATAAAAATGCAAACTGGAATCAGTCCTTTCGCCAATTCTTCTGCTTCCTAAGACTTTCTTGGTTCAATTGTATATAGCCCAGTGTCGATTTTGCAATTGCCATGGAGCTCCAAAACACAAAATTATGCATGATCTAACATGTTTTTCGTCTGCTTCAGTTATTCAAAGAAGAATTAAATGCTATAACTCCTGTTGATGAGGTAGTTGTTTCAGTGCAACGTACATTTCTGGAGATAAGAAAAAAAATATTGCAGGAATATTTATTTAATGGGTCCTTCCCAATAGTATCATGTTGTCCTCTGTTATTTTCCCAGAAGTTATTTTTCATTCTTTTCATCTTATAATTCAGGGACATTGCTGTTTTCATTTGTTCTCTGTCATCTTGATCCCTGTGGGACCTCTTAAGACCATCTAGACCAACTTCTATTCTCAGAAGTTACTGTATGTATATATATATAATATAATATAATATGGATATTTTTGGAAGTAAATTGAACAAAATTCCAAATATTATTACTTTTCTGATATCTTTAATATTTATGTTTGTTTAGGGCTTTAAATTCCCATTTTGGCCAGACCTAGCTGTAGTTGTCATATTAGATATGTGTTTGGACAAGGAAATAAGAAAATACTGGGAAATATAATGTTTTAGTAAAAAAGAGAAGAATAAACTCATGTAAAGAGATTCAGAAGGTGTTTTCAAAATTCTGAAATGACATTAGAAATTCTTATAGCAAGTGACCATTAGAAGATCAGGGTTTTTCCACAACCATCACACTTTCCATAGATTTGTTATGTCAGATTTTTGGGTGATGTCTACTTTATTTTCCTATGACAGTTATTGGCCCATGATCATAGTTTCTTTCCAGAGTAAGTCCAGCCTGGGAGGAGAAAGACAATACTTTGTTGCAGGTATTGTGTTTTCCATTAGCCTTTAGGCAGATTCTTCCCTTTCTCTCAGTTCTCTTTTTATTGTGTCCTAAAATGGTCACGCTTCTGATAATGTTGTCAGGAGAAGTACTTCTGCACTTTACTTTGACCTTTTTGCACTTTCTCATATTTTTTCATTAGTCTCAACCCATTTAAAACTAACTAAGCTTGACTCTTCAAATGAAAACTGGCCAAAATCTCTTCGGAAATTGTTGAGCCTTTAAGAGATGAAAAAAATCCATGTGTGATGTCTGGGAGTGAACTAGCTGGACCAAAAAAGCTTTCAGGGGCTGTTGTTCTGACAAAGAAAATATTGAATAATTTCTTTTTTATGGAAATAGAAATAGCTATGAATCTTGGAAGAAGGTGGGTTAAGTCTAGAAGAGAATTTATAGATTATTTCACATGTGTGAAGACAGCTGACAGGCTTCCCTCTATACTGCTATTTTCCCCCCTCTGCTTATCCAAAACCCACATAACAAACTTTTAGGGTCATTTGAGTGAAAATTGTTCCTGCTGAGACTGATTCCATCTTTTAGCCTGTTTTACTTTATACAGGCACCTTTTTCTACAATGTCCAATTTCATTATTTTATTACTACCAGTTCATTTATAGGTAGGAAAATTAGCAGTGCACAGTATGGAAACTACATCTTTCTCTACTAGATTACTGAAACATCAGAAAAAAATTATGTTACCTTGAAAAAAAGAAAAAAAAATAGTGAATTTCAGTCCTTTCTACAATGTGGATTTAATTCAAACAAGATTAATAGAAGTATATGATATAATGTACATAAATACACTCTCCTGGCAGTAAGTTGCACAATGATAGGGTGTCTATAAGATCAAGAAAACAGATTGGCTTAAAAAATAGATTTCCTTAAACTTATTTAGGAGTTACTTTTTGCACTAGCAATTTGAAATTGCCAAAGAAGTTAAAAAAAACCCGGAGATTTTTATACTGCACAGATCATTGTCAACTCTGAGAAGAGAGAAAAGTACCATGTGGACAAGTCCAGGACAAATGATCTTTGCAACAACTTGTTCAAAAAACTATCAAGATGAACATTTTCTAAGCTGAAAGTCTATTTTTAAGATGGTTGAAATAGGAAAATTGCACTGATAGTCAGTTATGTGGAATTATTGTCAGTCTTTTGGGTGATTGTACTTGGCAGTATTAAATGTAGTGAAGCTTTTCTGTTCCCTGTTCCTGTTGTGACACAAATGACAGTGTATTGCCTCAGTGAATAATAGGGTGCTGGTCTGATTTAACTGACTTCTGAACAGACTTCTCTCTGCAACCCACATGGGAAAAGACAGGGAGGTGGCAGTGGAAGTGTCTGTCTTCCACCTGCCATGCCCTCCTCTACATTTTCACACGTGTGAACCAGAAATAGAACATTTTATCTGGCATATCCACTTGCAATTTAAATTTATGGTGAAGTTAAACAAAAAATGATTGTTCAACAAAACCAGATTTCTTTGTTTCTGAACAAAAAAAACCCAGAGTAAATTGGTGTTTCTCTAAAAAGCTTTGAATGAACAGAGAAAGGTTAAAACTTCACTTCAGTCACTTCCTGTGCGCATTGATTAATTAATTAATTTCCATGGGGAACAAACACTTTTGCTACTGAAATGAATCTTAATGTTACTAGTAGGGTGGTATTTTGCTGCTCTAACAAGAACTGAGCACAGTTTTTCTAAGGTCAAAAATCCTATGTAGCTGAAGACGTGCAGACTGTAGATTGAAAGAGTTGAATTCTTCCGTCTACCAAAGCGAAGGTGGATGTTCAATCTCTGAAGTTCCTCTTTGCAGTGATTTTGTAAAAAGCATGTTTTAAAATTGCCTGTGTAGGGCTCAATGCCTTGACAAGCAGTTTCTCTCTTTCATTTTTGAAAAATCACATACTACATCCAGCTCTAGAGTCCCTAGTACAGGAAGGACATTGATCTGTTAGAGTGAGTCAAGAGGAGGGACCGTAAGTTGATTAGAGGGATGGGGCATTTCCCCTACAAGGAAAGGCTGAAGAATCTGGTCAAAATTTGGGATGACCTAATTTCAGCCTTCCAATATGTGAAGGACAGAGAAACTTTTTATAGGGATGTGTAGTGACAGGACAAGGAGGAATGGCTTCAAAGTGAAAGTCAGTAGGTTTAAGTTAGATATTAGGAGGCACTAATGTGAGGGGAGTGAGGAGGCACTGGCAGAGGTTGCCCAGAGAAATTGGGGTGGTCCCATCCCTGGAAGTATTCAAGGCCAGGTTGGATGGAGCTCTGAACAACCTGGTCTAGTGGAAGGTGTCCCTCCCTGTGGCAAAAGTTGGAATAAAATTATTTTAAAGGTCCCTTCCAGTCCAAACCCTTCAATGATTCTATGATCTGTCTCCTACTGAAAAGGCAATTCTAGCCACATGTTGTGCTAGAGAACTTAATTTTACATACAGGCCATGGGGATTCAGGTAGACATAATATTTACCTTTATAGTTCACTGATTAATTAGTATGTTGAACACTGATTTGAAAATAGCAATTATGTTCTCCAGTAACAGGAGGTACTCCACAGGAGCCAGTTCTGTCTCTAAGGCTCTGATTCTCTGGAACTGTGATTTGGTGGACTATAACCACATTTTCAGAGTTGTTAAACTAGTCATGCAAATCCTTCTTAATTTGGGGATCACTGACTAGTTAGGCTGTAACAGCTCCTTAGGAACCATTACAGTCCTGGGTCCAGCTACTACTGTCAGTGCTTTGCAGTTGAATATTTCTATTAATATTCTGGGTTTATGCTTACAAAGGCAGTAGAGAAATAGTGCTTCCAGTTTTTTCCAGTCTCTGAACTCTTTCTGCACACTAACGGGTGTAGCTTTATTTAAGAAAAGCAACAAAATCTTCCACGCTCCAGAGCTAACACCATCTGAACGTAAACTAGGCTGAAGATCTGTTTTCCTGCTACTTGGAGGTACTGCACATGAGTAGTAAGTAGCTCCTCTGAGACTATCTGCTGATGTTTTCCTCTTCTGCATAGCAAAACTATTTATTGAGAAAACAGAAGTCATCTTTTGAGCTAGTCTGCCTGTAGAACATCACTTTTAAAAGGGAGATTGTTCAATATATGCAAGTCAAAGTCTGTCAAAATGTAGCTCCTTGAACTTCCTAAGTGAAGTGAAGTGATTATTTTCGCTCCCTTGTGTGAAAATAATGAAATAAATTGGTCCATTCATATTTGTTGCAGAATGATAGGTGCCTAGGAGAACATCAGAAATTCTGATTTCAGTTTATTGCCCTGTATTTAGAGCTGCACTTTGGTTTTGTCACAGTAGGGTTAGTTGTATGAATAACGGCTCATCAGTGTGAGCATGAAGAAGTCACACCATGGCCCTTAGTGCTGTAATCTGAGCTTAAGAAAAGAGATCTCTAAAGTACAACTAAGCATTTGGTAAATTATTCAGAAGAGAAGCAGAGGCTTTAATCCTCTTTTTGTGCTGTGTATCTTTGCAGCAATTGTTGCACACACTTCAGATGACACAAATGTGTATAAGGGTGCAATGTGAGAAGGAGTTTCTCTTTGGTGATTTATGCATCCTCCTTTGTGTGATACAAATAAGAATTGCTCAAATCATAGCATAATATCATGGAATCACAGTATTGTCTGGGTGGGAAGTGATCTTAAAGATCATCTGGGTCCACATCTTTTGCCATGGGCAAGGACACCTTTCACTAGACCAGGTTGCTCAGGGCTTCATCCACCCTGGCCTTGAACACTTCCAGGGCTGGGACATCCACAGCTTTTCTGAGCAACCTGTTCCCAGTGCCTCACCAGCCTTACTGTAAAGAATTCCTTCCTAATAATTGATAAATCTATCCTCTTTCAGTTTAAGGTCATTATGGCCTCTCTAGCTTTCTTGTAAGCCTCTTTGGGTACTGGAACATTCTCCCAGAAGATCTCCCCAAAGTTTCTCTTTGCTGGGCTGAACAACCCCAGCTTTCTCAGCCTGCCTTCATAGGAGAGGTGTTCCGGCCCTCTGGTCATCTTCACAACCCTCCTCTGGACTTCAGAGTCCATATCCTTCCTGTGCCTGGGGGCCCCGGTGCTGGATGCAGCACTCTGGAAACAGCTGCCTACATGGTTATGGGAAAATGATGTTCTGTGCTTGCTTTGAAAGAGGGTTTTTTTAATTATACTTTCTTTAAGATTTGTGTTTAACTAGAACATTTGAATGCACTGCTTACAGTACAATCATGATGACAATGATGGCCTCAATCTCACTGTGTTACTTGGCAAGTGCAGGGTAGGCTCCATGTAAAACACATTCCAGGGGTTTAGAGGTGTCTTTTAATCCAGCCTGGGATGTTGTGCCTCTGAAGCCAGCTCTGCAGATTTATGAATGATGGGTCTTTAACATCCATTTCAGCTTCTTGAGTGCACATCAGCTGATGAGGGCTGAGCACAGCTAAGAGCTTGTAGTGGTGTGGACAGGGATGAGGCCAAGACCTATGCACACTGCAATTTTTCCCAGGAAGGGATGCATGGTGCTTCTCTTTAACAGCATCTTTTAAAATATTCACAGCTGCTGTAAGCTCTTTTTAGTCTCTGCATTGAGGATTCATATAATACTCAGGGCTGACATTATGTATAGGCATGACTATTATCATAGGATTGTAATTTCTTTTACTGAATAATTTCTCAACGTCAGTAAGCATAGTAGTTTCTTAGTTCCTCTTTTTCTGGAGCCAAGCAAAACTCTTGAGAGCCACATTAATTTCTAGAGTAAGAAGAAACTGTTTCCAGTTTCTTAAATGGACTTATGCCCCCCACATGATCAGAATTTCATACAGATTATTAATAGTTTATAAAATCTTGCTTTCATATTCCATTACAGTAATTCAAAGAATTATGGATTTTATCTTCACTGTCCTTGTATCCGCAATTTTCTTTCCCATGTTCTTTTTCCACTGGCTTTTAGTTTATACTCACAAATTTCTAGAGACTTCTATTGCAGAATTTATGATTTATAGACAATTTTTAAAGATGTTCTTCAGTTAAAATAACAAATTTGAAACATTAGTATTTGGAATTACAGCATTAGTATGGTTGTAACAGTTTCTCAGAGGATGGGCTTAGCATTTTTTCTGTATTTGCAACATCTTTCAACACTTTTTAAGGGTATTATCTGTAGCTTTAAAAGTTATATACTGGAAATACTGAGAGTCCTGAGCTCTTAAATCAGCATGACTGTCAGCACAATCTGAGGCAATATTGCATTGAAGGCATGTCTGTGAGCTGAAGTGGAGAAGAGCACTTTGAACAATGGAGAGCAGATTTATCCAATGTGGGATCCTCTGAGGGACCCAGGAATGTAATTTATGCATGGAGTATGTCGTAAGATGTACTTCATCATGCAGGGAAGTTTTGAGTTGCTTCTGTCAGATTGTTCTTTGAATAATGTTATCCAAGTGAAGAATTATTTCATTTTAGAACTTGAACAGACATTTTATGAAATGCACTTATTTCAGAAACATATTCAAATAATGCTGATGCTTAAGATACAATTCAGAGCTTTTGAAGCTTAGGGCATGAATTTATTTTTTTCATCTGGAATTATGTTTTTCCTCATTCTCAGTTCGCCAACCGTTTGCACCTTTTTTTCCTTTCAATCGACAGATTAAAAATCCCATTACAGCAACCTTCTATTAATATATATATGTCTGCCAGTCAGCCTTTAAATCTATGACTTTGGTTAAACAGCCTAATAAATGAGTCTTGAATCCTAGTGCCTAATTGTTGAAACAGAAGTGGTGAGGTTAAGTATCCAGTGCCTTTCTCCTTCTGTAGTTGTTAGAAGCAGTTGCAACACAGCCTGACACATCTGCCAGCACTTCACACCCACTTGCTCATGTATAAATGACTGAACAAAGAACAAAGCAATGAGAAGTCAAGCCTTACCTTTTTAAGTAGGAATGATAACAGGGTAGAGAAAATCCGAAATATGAGCTGCATAATACTTTGGAGGAACAAAATTCTAGTGGAAAATATTGTGGCATTTTGTAAGAGATTACAAATTATGTCAGTAATTGCATACATTTACCTAACAAATTCTGAAAATATATGCAGGGACCAAATTTGACAGTGTGCAAATAAAAATGTTTGGTTCTGGTTTGCATTTTGAAAGAAAAGGCAATCAAGGAAACCATTCATTTATATTCTTTAGATTATTTACTTTTTAAAAAATTAGGTTGATACAATTCATATAAAACCTATATTCTTTTAATCAAATTGAATTCCCCATATTCAACCATTATCTCTTAGAAAAAAAGAATTTTATTGAAAAAATGTATGCATCTCTGGTTTAGAGAATAAGGACTAGAAAGTGAAGCTTATTAGGGAAGCAAGAAGGATGTTCTATTTCCCTTCTTGTGACCTGATTGATATTCTCTTTTCTGTCTCCTGACATGTTTTCTATAATGCAGACCACAGAAAAATAGCTGGCAAAGTGTCTTGATTTTCTTCCAACCTTCAGACTTCAAATGCAGAAAAATGTCTACTAATTTCTATTTCAGTGTTGCCATAGATACAGTTTCTATGATGTTTTTATTTTTTTTACTTCTGTCTATCCTTCTACCTGTCTGTCTATAGATCTTTCATCTTGCTAGCTAACAACTTTTATTCTGCTTTCCCTCTTTATTTTCCATGCTTTCCAGCTATTCCCCAGCATGTATGCTTCATTTAATTATGCATTAAACTTGTATTTTTTTGGTTTGATTTTTGTTTTTGTTTTATTTCCCAATTCTGAATCCTCACTCTTGATGTTCTGGTCAATACATGAATCCTGTAATGCCCCACAGGTAGTGTCCAAAGTATCTTATTGGGCTTTGAAATACTCTTTCTCTCTACTATTGAAACTCACAGTAATTAACTTTGTTTTACATTCTGTGAAAATGGGATGCCTTCAGATCCCCCCTTCCTGCTGTGTTCTCAGGCTGTGCTGGATTTCTCTTGGATTACGTTTACGGTGTAATACACATTCTCTCATGCTGCTCTTTCCCCATTTTTTGTTTCTGCCAGACCCTCTTCTCTTCATTTTTTTTTCTGTTCCTAGTAAATGCAAACAGCAGCAGCAGCTCAGGATGCAGAGTGTGTGTAGGCTTAATGTACCTATTCATCTGCAGTCATTCATCATTGCTGTTGTATCTCTTTTTCAACTGCAAAGAGCAAGACAGTTCAGTGATGTACTTAAATTGGTTGCTAACTGCTGCTGCTGAAAACGTTTCATCCCTATTCATTAACCAAAAAAAAATAATTATGACTTTATTACTCCTTCTTAACATGCAGGTGGGCATTTAATTTCTAATGCACTAGGTGAAATTTATAATCTCCTGATCTAGTAGGGATAAGACAGATCATGAAAGTAGAGCACCTGTGTTTTTCTGTGAAACTTACACTTTTCCCTCTAGGAACATGGAACCAGGCCTATGAATATCTTGACAATACTCACAGTCTTAACTTCGGAGTTTTGATTTATAGACCTAATTCAGGGTTTGGAGTCCCCTTATATATGTCCTGGACATATTCAAAGTGAGAGATGCTCTGTAATCTTCTGTGGAGAGTGAAATTTCTTTTTTGGACTGTCTATGACCCTACACAGATCACTTGACTTTGATGCCTAGAGTTAGCTGCTGTCTTCTGTTTTCTTATGCATTGTGTTTTCTTATTTCATCCTGTGGCATTCTCCCCTTTAGGAAACACAGAGGTTGATTTTCCTTAAATAATAATTGTCATCAATTTTAATAGGGCTGTGCTCAATGCAAGTGTGTCTCTAGAGACATTCTACATTCTTTGAAGTTGGACAAATATGATAATTCACTTTTACTACCAAAAGACTTTTTTGTTGTGTTGTTTTCTGTTTGTTTACCAGCAAGGTTTTTGTTTGGTTGGTTTGTTTTGTTTTTCTTCGTTATTCTGTCCTACTGGGCATTTATTCTGGACTTCCCCCAGGTCCTGAAGGAAGTCTCATGTACCACCTTACTTCTCTTCCAATTTTCATCTTCTGGCTTTTTTTGTTGAAGAAGTGATTTAGCTTAGGTAAAATTGGGTTGATACAAATCCAAGATTGATGTGGCTTGAGGATGAGATTGATTAGCAGCATGCTCCCTGTGCTGTCTATTACCTGCGTATGAACTGAAAGGCAAAATGCTTGCAAATCAATTACATCTACAGAATTTTACAAACTACTTTGAAAGAACTAATTCATACTTAAAGTTTCAAAGTTACAAAATTAATGGTAAGCTTCACACTGTACAAATACAGGCCTGGTGTAAGGAAAAGCTTCTGTGTGTGTCCTTTCACAGACTCTTTGTTCTTGGTACCTGTCTCCATCTATTGATCAGTTAACAAGCCTAAATAATTATTTATTACAAGTTGTTCTTGCTATAATATTTTTTTTCATCAACACTTTGGGAATTTCTCCTTTGCTGCCTATTGTCTTCTGAACTGCTCCTCCTCTCCCACTTGTGTTAGCAGGGAAAATCAGCTCCTGCCCATGCAGCTGAACTTGTTGGCAGTGCTCTTGCCCACTTTTAACCAGTGCAAATAGCTCTGGGATTTATTGAGGAAGTGTGAATCTTCTCATCTGGAACAAGCATCTAAACTTCAGGCATTGTGTTTAAGCTAGCCATAGGCAGTCAGGCATCCCAGGGAGGAATTTTTTCCACTGCCAGCGAGCTCTTTAGGAAAGAACTAGTAACAAAGGGAGACACAACTCTTGGAGATGTGTTTACACACCTTTCCTTCAAGAGGGCAGCTTCAGCTCAGCTTCATCCTGTTGTGTTTGTGTCTACCCCGGGAGGTAGCACAGAATATACCACCCCTTCCAAGTGGTGCTTCTAGTTTTACAGCACTGGAGAGAATCTCTCCTTATTACACTGTGGGTATTTTGCTCTTCAGCTGTCTTCAGGTGAGTTATTCCTAATTTACTTTGTCATTTGTGAGAAAAGAAACAGTCTCTGGGATCAATACTTCTGCTTTGAATGCATTCACTTTGTCATATTAACTTAAAATGGAAAGAGGAAGAAATGAAAAGATTTCTTAAATGATATTTGCTAATACTCCAGACACTATTGTATGTGTACAGTATGGCTCTTTTTTTTTTTTTT